>JAMKCH010006803.1:0-48695 GCA_023653785.1 Ophioderma brevispina | reverse complement strand
TATAAAACAAGGACATTGGGCAATGAGAAAGTATGACCCAGGCTTCCTCTAGACAATTTGAATAATTTGGTTGTTATTTCACAGATATATGGCAAAGTCAAGGTGTATTTTGTGACCAAAAAATTGAATTGACTACTAAATAGTTTACTTCACCCTGAAAATAATCAAGGTATGGCTCTGATTAATTTCAATGGGTTAAAAGGCTCTGGTATAGGGAATAGTGACAAAATTAATGCCAGCTGGCCCGGATAAATAGATAGTGATATCATGTTTGTAAAAAAGTGGATGTGACATATTACAATGTGAACGGACCACTAATGATGTTGAATAAAATTGTTTTCAACAAGAATGCTTGAAGATTAACATTATGGTTCCTACAGCACAGTAGAACATTTCAACACACTTTTATTGGGAATCAGAGTATATTGGCTAGTTTTAGGGGTGGAGGACATTTCTTTCTTGTGAAAGGACCAAATGCATTATTATGAGTAGTTGTTTATCGAAGAATCTGTTTTATTCAGTCCAACTGAATTTTTTGACAAGAACCTATCACATTTTTTAATTTAAAATGTTTTTCTGGCCTCTTTGCTCTAAATTATGTTCATGAGCCCATGCATTACTGAGCAGCTACAGACGGGGTTTAGAAAAATTAAAAATGGAAAATGGTCGAACTACATCAAGCACCCTTAATAACATTATAAAGATAACCCATACAATGGAAAAAGCCATTCCAAAACAAGTAGTTGCTGAGTTAGTAGGCATTTGGATCCAAAAATTCCTTTTTGATGAATGTGACAAATGGGGGTGAACGGACACATTTGTAGTGGTCTGGAATAATTTAAGAGAGAATCGGACACATAAAATATGTGCTTTTTAGTGGACCTCAAATAGCTTAACAAAATAACAAAATTGGGTTACCACTATGATATTTATATTTGAGTAGTGAAAGAAAAGTTGTTTTGGATGTGGACAGATGTGATAATGTCACAAAGTGAACGGACAAGTTAAATTGATTGCCCAGCCCATAAAGATCGTATGATCCTATGGTAGGGTACAATTATAAAGATCTTCCAATTGTATTCAAAATTAATATTACAATGGAATATTAATCTTGTTACACTCCAAATTACCACTTAACATATGGTGGATGTGACAAAAATAAGGAACGGAAAATGAGTGCTTCGCATCCATTTTGCTGTAAACAAAAATACAGTGAGCAATAACAAACAATGTTTTCGTCCAATAATCGTTAGGACATAATTATCAATTGACATAGTTGTTAACAGAAATATAATTGATGGTTGTTTTAAGAACCACTTTAAAATATAGTGTAAATAGCTGAACGGAACAAAGTCACATTCACACACTGAATTTTGCGTGCAATATTACTTATACAAGAAAAGCCATTTCCTTAATTTTGATCTTAATACAAAGTGGGGCTTATTCTCCAACAAAAAATAAAGTAGAGGAATAGAGAAAATGTGGCTGTTGAAGAATGGCAGTTACAAAAATAACCTTAATTCAGTTGACACCAGAAATGGTCATGTTAGGCATGTTATGATATCACAAACACCTAAAACTGGTGACAGGAGCAATTGGTAAAGCTATGGGAGGTAGAGCCCATAGTGAGGAATGGACACAAACACAATAATGGACACTCTGATCCCAAAAATTTTGAACATGCTAGGAAGAAAGACAAAAAACTCAAAAAAGTGCGCCTAATCATGGAAATGGGCCAGTATCTATGTATTTCTCCTGAAGAACTATAGGATTAGTACTTGAATAAAAGAAGTTAATCTTCAAAATGACTTTTTCGTCACAAAAATAAGTGAATTTGACCACCCGTATGTTAAAAAACAGAAAACATTAGTTATCTCCGTATATTTTTTGGAGGGCCTTTGTCATGTTCTTTTAACATCCACATCTTGTTTGACCTGCCCATGTTGGAAAAAAAATTGACCACGGTATATTAAATGACAAAATATGTATTTTTCTGATGTTACACCCTAGGATTTGCCACCTGAATATGGTCTCTCTTTGGCCATATCTGACACCGTGTAGTATAAGCTTTCTAAAAATGTATAAATTATATACAGTTCAAATGTAAGGAATAAAATTGTGTTGAGAGTAATACATATTGGTGCCTTTTGTCATTTTGCATGTGTCACATGTTTTCTACCCAGGTAATGACATATGGGCCATATGGGGTATTCACAAATTGGACCCAGATGCCACAATTACCAAAAAGGACGCTTTCGGGGAACTATATGAATTAATCCTTCTCCCGCATATTAATACTATCATCACGAGATTCGCTCACAGGATAGTAAGGCTTCACATGTGTGTCCAAATGCCGACAAGGACACCAATTAAAGACACAATCAGTGATTGAAAAAATATTTGCAATTTTGCAGGAATAGCTTTCAAAGTGAAGGATAAGTCTGTAGAATTCTATAAGTTACCTTTTCCAACTGAAGAATTGAAAAAAGAAGAAAAAAACGGCAGGTGTTTCAAGATACGATTCCCCATTCAATTACGGTGTTGTAGTAAGTTCCTAACGGACAGTTATGACTTAAATTTCCGATTCTGTCCTTAGTAGGTGCTCTTGGTCTTAATCATTTGCAGGGTATGTTAGGGATACCTGCACTTTTTATCATACATGCAAAAATCTGATTTTTGATGATTTTTTCGATTTTCTGATTGTATCAAATCGCTGATAGTGTTTTTAAATGGTGCATTCCTTGAAAATCTAATTACTTCCTTCTAAAACTTCTCCCCAATTAAAGGATACCATCTACGAGATTTGACTCATAAGATCCCAGGATAGACTGCATTCAATTAAACGATTCCTTAAAAATATATGAATTCCTTATTACTTGAAGGCGCACATCTGGTGTGTTGATAGCCCTATAACTTAAACCTGAATGATATAAATCTGTAAGAATCTAAAACTTGATAAACTGAGGTTTGCAGGAAATCAATTTGTTTTTGTACACAAACCATTCTCCATTTCTTGATGTGCACATTGTATTGTTTAGGGGGTCCCCGTTTCCAGGCGGCAAGGATGATTGAAGTAGCCCCTCTAGATAAATGCCTGTTCTCTGAGTGTACACCCGATAACTTGGCTGTCAGTAACTGCAGGCATCTTTTGAAAGGGATGGCCATTGTTGACTCTTGGCAACAACAGTAATCTGTCCTTTCTTGGCAGTATTATTGCTTCGTACAAGACGACTCAAAACAGAGTAAACCAAAGGTTGGGTGGTCCCGACTGTGAAACAACAATTGCTTTTGAAGACAACGGCCTAATCGGCTAAAGGTGACAACAATAATAACCTTGTATGGCCCAGATCTTGAAAAAGCATTCACAAAAAAAAAAATTCGGCCATCTTAATCCCTCTGCCAAGAAACATATCCTGTGCTTTAGCATTAAGTCTAGATGCCAATAGGTCAATGTCAACTTGACCAAAGAGTTTACATTTCCTGAAAACTGCATCGTGTAAATACCATTTAAATTGAACTTCTACTAGCATAAAATCAGCGGAGTATTCGTAGCACCAGGTATGTGATGCCTATATAGAAGAGCTAACACCAAGCCCAATACTAGGCTAAGGAAGTCAAATCGGAAATTCTGCCTCCCATATGTTCAACATAAGCCACAGCGGTTGAATTATCCACTAACACTTGGACTGATCTATTTTGACATTGATCTTTGGTAAGATTGCAAAGCAAATAGATAGTCAAGCATTCTAAATAGTTTTTTATATGGTAATGAATTTCTTGGTCTTTCCATCTACCTCTAGTAGATGACTGTCTAAAATTGCTCTTCCACCGGGAAGAACTCTGTTGTAATGTAATCTGGGATTTTCTTTATCTAGATAATGTTCAAACTCATTGAAATATTTTCCACTCGCCAGAATTAAAAGGAAAATTTCCCTTTTTGGAGTATCTGTTTCAGTACTACTTCATCTTGTTCAAAATCAATTGGACACACCTGATGTTGTTTTTAATACCTCAAAATATAGTAATTTTTCAACCAAAACCATGCTTTTACAAATGTTTCAATGTGCGCTCTGCTATAAGCCATGAAATTAATGGAGTTCTGTTTGATTAAAGGCTGGCTCAGAGATTTTGAAATAGAATTTGTTTGTGTATTAAATACAAATATACGTCCCAACTAGAACTAATATAGTAACCTAAAATGCACATTTCCAAAGTTTGAGTTGAATCTCGGATTTTTCGTTTGATGGTCAGTAAACCTTTATTGTACGTATTACTTGTCATAAGATACGTGTATAACAGAAATTTCCGGTTCCGGAATTTTCTAACAAATTGTGTTTCTATATGAGACTGTCGATTTGATTTAGCTATTTCCACAGTGATTAGTTGTGGACAAGCATTATGGATATGCAAAAACACGATCTGTTTTGAAAAATGAGGGCGCCCTCCCTGGCAATCTCGGGCAATCCGAGCTCCTCTCACCGGTGCCCCTCCTTCACGCTTGCTCTTCGATGCAGCCTATGGATGTTGTCTAGAACCAGTACACCGCGTTTCTAATCTAAACCTGACTGAATCATAATTAGGATAACGACCTCTATTCTGCCTCTGCGCAGGCGGGGCGCCAGGTGGGTGGCAGGGGGCGCCCCCCCCCCCCGAAGAGTTTCAAAATTTAGGAAAAACAGGTTTTTACGCAAAAAATTGCGGCAGAAAATTAAGGGTTTTTTTTTAGACGCAAACATGAGTTCTTTTGTACTCTGTTTTTTCGCCCCCCCTATGATTTTAATTTTTTGCCCCTCCTATGATTTTACCCTGGCGCCGGCCCCTGCCTTTGCCTGTATCCTCTATCACGACTTCTAATGCTGTTAGCGTACTTATTGTCATCACCATTTATTGCTCTTGTTTGTTTATCACACCAACCAGTAAAGCTTGTGCTTCTACATTTGCAGAACATAAGTGAGCATAAATGCTTGTGTTAACATCAGGTTTTAACGTCCCGTCTACGCAAATAAAGTGTCAATGATATGCATGACCAGGTAAAGCCATACCCTGGAGGAGCCAAATCATATTTTTGTGAAAATGTACAGTGCCGCTTTAACAAAGTTTCACACCTATGAAAGCAACACAGTATTACAGTTTTCAAAGGTAATACAGTCGAAGGTTTCAAAACTTTACTACAACTTTACTGATGACGTTGCTGTGTTTTAATCTGCGCGCCCGAGTTCAAAGTGTAGTACGCACTATCCGCTGTTTAACAACGCAGAAACAAGTGTATCTAAAGCTAACTTAAAATTTAACACTGAATTGGGTAAGTAAGCTAAGAATTTCACTGAATTTCGCGATTGGGTACAGTTATGTTACGCGTAACAATTCCGAAACATATTCCCATCATAATTTAGGAGCCCGTGTTGGCTTGTGGTAAAAGCGCAGGACTATTGATCATTAGACCGTTAAGATCGTAAGTTCGAGCCCCACTTTGGTAAACGGTTTGTGTACCTGGGTAAGATACTAATCTCAATTGCTTCGTCTACGCAAGCGAAATATGGGAGCTGTTATGGGCAACGTTCCAATCTAATGCTGGTAGGTTGTGATGATGATTGATTGTCCGATGGCAGCGTTTAATAATAAGTAGGCAACAGCGCAGTGAGCGACCGTCGGGCCGGAGTCTGGCGCTTTATAAATGTCCAGTATTATTATGACTATGTGTTTCATTCTCACACAATTATGAAAATTCGCAGAACACGGCGGCCAGATTAACTTTCATAATAATTATGACTTGTAAAGAAAAACTACAAATTATAACATGATAAAAAAACAGTATAGTCTCAAAAAAATGCAATAGACCTATGTCTATGTCAATCTTATCTGGTTAAAGGGTGGACGTTTTGAAGCTCTACCTTATATATACACATGACATTTCCTCCTTGCTGAGGCTGTGGTTCTGTGCATGAATTGATTTAATTTCTTCCATTTTAAGTTGGATTTCTAACTTTCTGCCTTTCAGGTGCAAATTTTCATGAAGCTCTCTATTTCCTTTTTTACGTGCACGTACTCTTTGGTTTTCTTTAACAGCCTTGGGGGTGTAATTTATCTTGTCTTTTCTCTGCTTCCCTTGCATGTGCTTCAAAGCCCTTTATTTTGTTCCGTGGTCCCTTTTCCTCGTCTTTTTCCTGTGTTAAATCTAGCTATTCCCCCCTCATCAAAACGACTTATGAGTTATGACCTTCTAAATTCAGTCCTTTACCAAGAGCTATGAGTTTTTCTATCTCTAGATGGGCAGCCATGATAATATATTAAGCGATGACAATGTTCAAATTTAGATACAAATGCCCGCAAATTGAATAAGTATGCCGCAAGCAAAAGTCATTAGTACACACAATAACTGTATTTCATGTTTATGAATGAATAGTAATAAAACAAAAATTTGCACTGCCAAAAACGATGACACTCAATTTGCGCTTCAACAAGAAATTTGTGGTTGCAAACTCACTTATCTGGCGAAAGCAGTGTCACAAAGCTGATTATTACAGACTTACCGAGACACCACTACGTTAGAGTAGTGCCTACCTCTTGTACATCTGTAATTCCTTTCACAAGTGCAAAGGATGGGAGGCACCAGCAAGAACTACAAAGAGAGCTAGGAACTTGACTGTGAAATACAAGGTGCAACATTTGATAAAGTAAAATTCCTGGAAGAATTTCTGTGTTCTCACTTAAAACAGCTTTCGTTATTCTCAGACGTGTCTTAACAATGTTGGACAGGGTAGTCCCGGACGAGCCCCCATTTAATTTGTCACTACACGAATGTGCAAATGATAAATTTGACTTCGCCTAATGGTTGTCCAACCACATTTCAATAGAGAAGACGCAACTCTTAAAAAACATTAAAAAACATTTTTCATTCCACCACCAATTTTAGAAATCCCAACTGAGAAAACAAACAAATTGTACATCAGACAAGTTTTCTGTTTTTGGTGTGGTGACACCAATCAAATTGATTGGCAAACTTTAACCCTATAACCCTAAAAATAACACTAACCCTTGAAAACTTAATTGTTATTTTCATTAAAATTGTCTGCTTCAATTCAAGTGTTTCTTAAAACAAGTTTGGGAATGGCGAACCACTTTGAAATTCAGCGAAATAGAACACGCGGCCCGGTATATGCATGAATTTCGGCAATAGCGAACTTTTATCTTGGAAAAGCGGGCCTTTCTTCAACTCGGAATATCGAACTTATACAATCGCCAAAAGCGAGAATCCTTTTACATTACCAAATCGGAATAGAAAACCCCGTTCCACATCGGAATTATTATAGTGAACCATTTAAATATTATATTTGGAATCATTCTTTCTAACTTTTTGAAGGGTAATGTGTTAATTCTGACGTTATGCCACATTAATCGTTCCATTTTAAGGAGAGAAATCATTACAAGTGTAAATTATCAAACTGTGATACCGTAAATTCTATCATAATCACTGTTTGGTGGCTTATGATGCGTGTACCCCTGGCGCTAGTTTTTTTGTGCGTAGTACGCCTAAAGACTGCTGCGCAAAGCTAATTTAATGCCACATGTTGGAACATATTTGAAATACACACACCACCTAACTGCACAATGTGAAGACCTCGAAGGTCAATGTATTTTTACAACCATGATAGTTGACTCCACAACAAAATACAATATTTGGAATGTATTTCCCCCCTTTCAATTTTTGACATTTGAATGCATTCAGCAGAAACAGATTTCACACACGACCATTTAAATTGGCACCTGTATTGGCTACAATGGAATGGTGGCATTGGACAATCAACCTTCTCAAGCACCACAACACCATAGTGCGCGATATCGACACAAAAAGCAACATTTTAAAATTCATCCATCCCAATTTGACTGAATAAATAAATACCTAAATTTTCCATCCACAAACAGCATACAATTCCGAATTCACACATTTTAGTGGTTCAAATCAGGGCATTTCAATTCAATTACAAGAAAATAAAATTTCATTCTCACATTTACCGCACTGTACCATCCACAGAACCTGTAATTCTGCATAACTACACCGTTTTCGTGTGAACCCGCTCTCAGTAAGTACATAAAACATCACATTACAGCATACATAAAATTACAGGCAATTCTGATTGCCTATAACAAAACTTCCATGTCACCACAGTAATTAACAAAATTTAATTCCTCTCATTCAATTATCATCGGCATTGTGTTCGACCACCAGCAAGTCGGCAAATCAAATGCACAACTCTACCCTCCCTGCAACTGGCACAGCTCTTTACCGTCATCCAGCACGTCGCCTTATACCCTCGTCCACATTACCCAGATAGCAAACTGGCGTCCGGGCCGACTTTCGTGTACGTCCGCACGGTCGCGGTCGGCACAACTTCGTAGCCGACGTTGGGATAACGGGGGGAAAAAATTGTCGTTTTATGGTCGGCAAACCAACGGCAGCCCTACGTTGGGAAAACGGTGGGGAATTGGTCGTTAGATGTCGACAAGCCACGTCGGGCGAAGTTGGGAAAAGGTGGGTGCGAAATGGTCGTTTTTTGTTCGGCAGGCCAACGTTGGGCCGATGTTGGGGAAATGGTGGAGTTAATGGTCGTTTTATGGTTGGTAGGCCAACGGTCGGGGTGAAGTTGGGAAATGTTTGGGGAACTGGTCGTTTTGTGGTCGGCAGGTCAACGATGGGCCAAATGTTGAGTCCCGGCAGACTATAATTATCTAAATATTGCTAATTGGCCAAGGTATAAGGAAATTATAGCATATAGCCCGAAACGGACCGGTCTTTCAGCAAAAATAGGCCTTATGCTTAGCAACGTTTGCGTAAAAATAAAACATATGCCATTTTGCAGTGACTAGAATTTTTCGATGCACTTTGTTTTTTCACCGTGATACGGGATTCCTGAGTTTTTCTGGTTTTTTTTCACCCTGTGAAGCTCTGTGACCGTATTTCGCCATTTTTTATGAGTCGTTAGTCTATATATTGTTGAAGCTTTTTTACAATTGATATATTATATTTTGCCCTCTGTTATCATTATCAAGCAGACAAGTTAACTCAATTGGATAGTCGTCAGTCTTCTAATACCAAGGTCCCTGGTTCAAATACCCGGTCAAGGGTGATGTCGATTTCAGTTATATAAATATAATAATGGTCCTAAACAAAGATAAGAATATAACTGGTGTATTAAATGTCAAACAAAAACATAGGGAAATGTTCTTTTTTTCATTCAATAAGCCCCATAGTGATTTTATATAACATGGCAAACATCGTTTTATTCTGGGTTGGGATAACGTTGCCCCAATGCTGGCCAAACATTGGGCCAACGTCAAAATACGACCAATGTCCATCGTTGGACCGCCGGACAAAATACGTTGGTCCAACGTAATTTTTTTCGTTGTATTGATGTCGGCATTACGTTGGCCCTTGGTTGTGCCAACGTCAAAAATTGATGTTGTGCCAACGTTGGGCTGGCGACATTTTTACAATCGCTCCAACGTCGATGTTGAGTTTGACCCAACGTATCGATGCTGTTGGGAGGGCCAACGGTGTATTGCTATCTGGGTAATAAAAAAAAATTAGCACACTACCCCTGGGTCTTTGGGATATTCCACACCCATCACATGCTGGCAAATGCTACACAACGTCTCAGAATCAACTTCAATTTCACCAAAAGTGGACATCCCCACGTCTGGCATGTCATCTCCATTTCGCAAAAATACAATCGGTGTACACTACAACTGCTGCACATCACATTATATCGGACCCTGTTCCCCTGTACTACACACAATTAGAAAACGCCTAAATTTATATCTCACCATAGAGTTTACATGACTGTACAGAAATTCACATATTTCCGTTACATGTACACAATCTACTCGCAATAATCATAATTTTTCATATTTTTTTACACCAAGTTAAACACCGGTTACTTCCATTTCCACTTTTTGTCTCCCTCCCACATTTTCGGACACAATTTCACCCCTCCCCCCAATTTGGAGTGCTTCCGCAAAACAATTAACTCTTCAAACGTTTACATCACAATCATAAATGCTGGATCAGTAATCTCATGGTCTACCAATCACACCATCAAATCCCGTCTTCTGTTTACCTCCAGCTACCAAAAGTACACCAACTTGTTCACTCAAGATTTTGTCGTCAATCATCAATTTAAATGTCCACATCTACAATTGTGGTTCAAATAGAATGTTATCCGTACTGCTTTTGTAATTTTTACTAAACAATTTTATTCAATCACAATAAATCAGCAATTACCTCACTCGTACCTGTTTTAAGCTTTTAATGACTATTAATATTACATGTTTACCAATCAAACTGTGCTACTTGCTCGACATTGGATTATACACCCCCTTTCCAACCCCCCTCAAAACAAGTTCCTGAACTCAATTAAATTTTGACTGACCCCCTCTAACCTCAAAACTCTATGAAGAACTCATTTTTGTCAGCTTCCAAACCATATACTGAAACCACTTTGGATCAAGCTCTCAAATTTATCATCTCCTTCTCCACAATGACCCGATATTTTTAAATAATAAGCAAGCAACACAATGTGTGGCCAATTTACAACAACGCATCAAACGGGGGGGGTGGTGGGGGGGGGGGGGGGGGTGGGGGGGTAAGACACGATCTGCTCGATTTGGGCATGTGAGATTTCCCAACGGTAATTTGGGGAACTGCTACTTGCATGAACTATGACAGTCTCGTCCCAGAGACTTAAAAAATCATCTCTTAAAGCCTTTTTCAAAAGATCCTAGTAATATTCATGATAAATTAAAGAAAAAATTATTGGCTTCAAATCGACGGGGTTCGTGGATTATAACACCCCTGCAAAATAGTGTAATTTCCAATACCGTCATTTTAGATTAAATATTCGTGGACCAGCCTAGTCTTAGAGTCCAGTCTTTGTGTAACCGTTCGATAATCGTAAGAGCGCCCCCTACCGGCAGTCTTTGTAACAGAATAGCACCCGGAATTGATGCCGTTTTTAATGTTGCTGTTGCTGTTAGGTTGGTATGTCCTACCCACCCCCCTGGCAATCAACTATTTGAAATCGTCTCGCTACCAATCAAAATTGATCACCCTCTATATACATGTACAAGTCCTCCAACGGGAGTCCATATCCCATGACGGGGTCATGGTCCTCCTGTCTCATGTTGAAGAGCTGTCTTGAAGTCGAGAATATAATCGTGAAGTAAGGTCATTACATAGTGTCATACCGGTTACTGCTTTGCCGCTCTGAGAGAAATTTACGTCACTAACGAACTCATCATGTCAGAATATCGCTAGCGGGGACCCAACGGCAAGCGTACAAGCCGATAATTGATCTCCCTGTCGCTCGGCTGGCCGCTTTTCCCAATCGGCAAATCGCATTGAGGTGACTTGAATTCAACTTTGGAGCGGTTCCGCTCAGTGACTAGTATCAAGCGATAGCGTCCGCTTGAACTATAATAGCTCAAACCTGCAAGCGGCGTACACAAAGCGGCTTGACGCTGAGCGGCAAACGCATGACAGTCTATATAATGACCTTTAACCCTCGCTCGCTATCGAAATGTTTGCTGGCCACTTTAACAATCACCGAATAGGGAGGGTCATTATTTACTCCAGGGGGGAATGGAGGACTTGAGGGGGAACCATAAACATTTTTTGTAAGAGAGATGGGGGCTCGAACGTGAATTTGTTCATCAACGCGAGAGGGAACATGAACTTTTAATGGAGAAATCCGCATGATCAATGGGGGAACGTGAAATTTTGGTGAACGGAAGCCAGGGGGGAACGCGAATTTTTTTGCCGAAAAAAGTTGAAATCCTGCATTTCCCCCCCCCGCCATAAATAATGGCCGCTCCTTTAAAATTGGAAAGTCCGATTGTGCACATTTCAGCGTGACAGTCTCGGGTGAGCCTGTGGCGTCGTAATCTCTGAAGTCAGGGCCCAGTATGTCGATCTCACTTCTCGGCTGTCGTCGTCTCAATCATAATCAAGTTAATGTCCAGCTCACAGTCACAGAATATATTTCGTAGTATCAAATTTGGCACGGATTATCACGGAATCTCTCACAAGTCCCTGGAACGCGTCAACACCCATCACAAGATTTGCTGACGAGCTCGACTCCTGCTAACCACCAGGAAAAGTATACCATTAATCTCCATAATCTCTCGTCCCCTCATTCCTTCATGCAGTAAAGTGCAAACATTTATCAATCTCAAATCTCAGAGTTTCAATCCCGAAATCGTCCATTCTGTCGCCCCATTCCTGAGTTTCGTCATGCAACTGCACAAGTCAAAGTCCGTCTTACGAGCATCTCAAAACTTTTCACACCCACAACCCACCGAAGTTAGTACCGACTGACTGCGACTGACCAATCAGCGCTCTCCTCCCCATAAGCCGGGGGATACCCAAATGATTAAAAGGTTACGCTTCCCGCTGTTATGTACCAACCAACCTCCAGGTACATCTCGACGCACAGATGTTGCAAACCCTCATCTCGGACTGCCCAGCTGTTTGTGGCTTACAGTGCATTTTTTTAATTAAAGGGACTCCTGTACAAATAACATGGATATGTAGAAGGTTGAAAATCCCGTTACAATCTTTATCTATTATCTTGCCAAGAGAGTTATGGCAATACTACTTGGATGATTATTGCATTATATCAGAATAGTATGAGCTTTACCACAAATAAAAACAATTTACCACAGCCTAACAATAAATAACGTATAATATTAACTCTCGTCTAAAGTCCTATGCCCGGTGTGTCATAGATATAGTCCCTCTCCGGGCTCACAGACCGGGAAAAAGGTGAAACAAGATGGGCAATCGATTCATTGACTCTTCACGCACCATTAGTTTCCACGCGTATTTCCTTGTCCGTCATGGAGCCCGGACTATGACACCTGCCGAGTATGATTATTCACACCGGTCCTATAGAAAAGCAAAACATCCCGCATATTGTTTTTTGCCACCCTGCAATCCCATGCACGAGCACTGAGAAACTGCGTTGCTTCACACGGCCTGAGCGCTGTGTCAGTTTTGCTTCATCCCAATGATAATTCATGTGTATAATACTTTTTGGTACAGCACTTAATAATTCATGAGGCGGTTTAACACGGCCTGAATAGAATCCGGGGATCGCATCTGCGTCATGGAACAAAACAGGTTTTGCATTGCAAATTATGGCTTATCCTGCCGGTCCTTCTGGATGGCCAAATAAAAGCTCCAATCAAGTTCGCCAGATAATTGTACATTTTACTGACCCAGACTTATACAGGCATTTATATTACAAACCTTATTGCAACGTGCGCTCCATGATTGAAAATAACCAAAAAATAGCTCGTCCCACAGACCTACGACAGATGGTCTTGACCGACTCGGTGTTTAAACGGAGAGTGATCTAAATCTTGCTACAGTCAGTTCCCCTGTTGGCCGGCTAAGAATTTCGCATAATCACGGCACAACAAAAGATACCACATGATTTAACAATACTTTGTCAAGCTTAAATACACTGGTCTCAACATGTGTAGCACACCTGGGCAGCTCAATCAAAGTATGCAGAACAATACAAAGCGCGCAGGAAGAATGAACTTTGCTTGAAGATGGAACAAAGGACCCCGCAAAGGACATTTCATCATACATTTGGTTCGCCAGAGGGAAATGACCTAGATATCACACTGCTGCTATATAAACATCTAGGGTGACCAAAATATATAGGGTGACCAAAATATTCTAGACTATTTTGCAGTAATAATGTATCTGAATTATATTCCAAATAAAATATTGTGATCTCAATGTGACACTAGGGTAGTGTTGATTTGCCTTTGCGAAAACCATTCTGGTTACGTCTGAGAATGGGATCAATGTGAGGAGTGATTCTGTTGAGCAGCATTGAGTTGTAGGTCTTTTTGGTGACAGTGTGAATCCTCTGCAGTTTTGGGGGTATAGTAGTCGGAGGTCGCCTTTCTTTTAGTAGAGGAGTGATGAACGATATTGAAAAGGCAGCTGGTTTGTTTCCCATGCAGGTATTGTTAAAAAAATCTAACAGTTAATCATGGAATAATGGATTCTTCCAGATTACTGCAGGAATGTTATCGGTACCAGGCGTCTTGGTGTTGTTCAGTTTCTTCAGGAAGCTCTGAAGCTCCTTTATAGTGAAAGGTACAGATCTGGTTGGGAAGGGGGTCTGCTATCCTGTGATTGAAGAAAGGTTCCTCAAGGTTAGTGTTATTCTGAACTGGCTTGCCAAGTAGAGAACTTAAGTGATGAAACCATCTGTCAAGGCATTCTTCAGTTGTTTCACATTTTATTCTTATAGGTGGGTAGCCTTCTTATCAGTCCGCTCCCTCAGGGCCTCTCAGGCAACAGCATGTTTGATGTAGGGTGTCGAGCGTTTCAGCCTTGGACTTAACATGCTCCTCAAGTACCACGGCGTAGGAATCATGAAGTGCACACTTAGCGGCATCAAGGTTCTGCTTGGATCATCTAGTGGATTCAGTACGATGCTTCTTGGCTGCTGCATGACTTCAGTTTTCTCTGGCTTTGCTGACTTTGTCATTTGAGACAAAGGCAGTTAGTATCCTTCTTTCTTCTAGGTAGCATCTCCAAGACATAACATTTCTCCTTTGATTTGACTATCGCAAATAATTGTTCTTTTCGAAAAGATTAAAACGGTAAGCCATATATACCTTAATTTGCGATGTGTTCAATAATACCATCTGCAATATTTATGACAAATATATTACTATAGAAGCATGATAATGAAAGTCGCCCTTTCTTCTTTTTTCAGCTGCTATGTACAGAGCACTGAGAAGAACGGTATTTATTCAAGCAACCCCCCAATTGACCCTTGTAGATGAAAAAGTAAGCGTCACTCTGGGTGAGCTTGAACCAGGGTCGAAAGTAACACTCAGATCACAGCTTGATGAACGGGGGATGAAGTTTGAGGCTCATGCACACTACCAAGCAGATGAGAAGGGCAACATTTCCCTGTCAGAAAACAGCTCACTTGGCGGGAGTTTTACAGGTATTGAAATATAGTGATAGTGCGAGAAAATTTTACATAAAGGAATTCTCCATATGTCGTTACATATTACAAGGTTCTGGGCCTTAAAAAGTCGGATCCCGACTTTTATTAGTAAACAAAGCATAAAAATCATAATATCTTGACAAATACGGTATGTTATGCTTAGCCACTTACAGGGGTCTTTACTACAACAATTTCCAATACAACAGTGCCAAAAAATGGACTTTGATGAAAAATAGGGTGCGCGATTTGTTTACATTGTGCAGAAATCGCTGATAGTGGCTTTAAGTTGTTTTAACTTGTTGTCAAGTTTGGTCCAAATCCAGGATTGGAGTGTTTAAGGAGCCACTTTTTACATTCACTATTCGGCGTATCCACTTGATTAAATTTGAACTATGTAAATAGAAGGACAACCGTCATCAAAGGATCATTTGAGGTCTTTTTGTAGAATATAGTTCAAATCATTATCTGCAATGTTATTCTGAAATGGAAGTTACTTTGAAGGCAACTACATATATATTACAGCATAGTAGCTACTGCAAATAACAACTCGGACTTAGAAATCTTAAAGCTAAAGACAAGATGTCAATAGTAAGGCTGTATGTGTAGCTGCCACTGTGAGGAAGAATCTCGATGTGTAAACATTTAACCTACAGTGAACAAGCACTATGAGTTACAATACGCTCATCCACCAAGGACACAGTTCATTGGTTGTACTTGTACATACATTGACATGAACTGACCTTGTGTGATCTGGGTATCATATATCATACCCAAAAACCAGGGGGTGTATTTTCTAAATACATTGAATTGGTGAATGAAGGCTACTGAACTGTGCCAAGAGAATTGAGATTTTACTCGCTCATAGTGGGGGGAAGTGAGGTAATCATGATCCACATTTCAGATGTTAAAAGATCAGAAGGGGGTCTTCCGATCAATGCAGAAGGAGATCTTCTGATCAATGAACAAGAGTTGGGTTTGCTACCCAAGATCTCTTTTAACCATATTTGATTTTAATTTAGAGTTGAATTATATAGAAAAATAGCGTAAGTGGCGAAAGTTATGAGTGCTATAGCTTAATTATCAGTTAGAAGTTAAATGTTTTCTGTTAAATGTTCCTAGGAGCTTCTAGAGAAGGCAGGATGATTAATAAGTCTGATAGAGAACAATTGATCTATGTTAGAAAACACCAAAGGGAAACCCAAGTTCTAAGTCCAAGCATATTACAAAAGACTGATTTGATTTTGCATGCAACTGTTTTAGGTGTTGAACCTATGGGAATGTTTTGGAGTATGCAGCCCTCTCCAGGCCAGAGACCAGGTCTTCGATTCTCAAAGAAAGATGTGACTACTCCAATGGATGTCAGGTTGTCCGTCTATAAGGATCATGTAAATACAGAGGCCTTTAAAAGTTTGGAACCTTTGGCTGAAACTTTGGTTCAGAAAACATACATGGGAACCAACGTTGAACGTGAAAAGGTCCATCATGGACGTATTCGTGGAATGTTATATAAGCCAAAAGGTAGGTTTTTACGATTACTGTTTAGAGGGCCATGCCCCGATCGCTAATAGCTTAATTTTACCAGAAGTGGTCAAAATATTGGTATCTGATTTTAAAAAAACTCCTTTTTTTCTTGTTTAATCTTAAGGCTAAATTTGGCACCAATATTAGTTCTACACAGTATTCTATGGGTTAACAAAATTACGTTTTCGGCTCCCATATCAAAACGGATTGAAATACGACTGGAGAACATTAGATATGCTGTATTCCGGTCAAAATGAAATTTTTTTTCAGTCAGGTGTTCCCTGTAAGAATAGGTTAATATTGGTTTGTTGATCAAAATAACGGTATCAATGCCAACCTTTTTATATTGATAGCAAGCATGGTTTTCAACCCATTTGTCTTAGTTTTTAAGGTACACTTAGAAACCGGTCCACATAAAAACACTGTCATTTGCAGACAGGCCCGTAACCAGTACCTCATGTTATTTACCGGTGTGAATCCAATAGTGGTGTGCACCCCTGACGCATAGGTGGACAATTTAGTGAAGTAGATAAGTCATAATTTTCACCAAGATCGTGCACTTCTGGACAAAAGCATGAAACTTTGCACAAACCTTCCTTGGGGTATGTAAAGCAATTTCAGATGGGGTGCCCAAAAATTTGACTACAGTAATTACGTCATAAGGCCACGCCCTTTTTATATCTAGTTCGTAGTAATGTTTAAGAATAATTCTTTTCAATATCATTCCAAGTTGGGTACCAAATTAAAAGCTTGAGACATGTAGAGTGCTATAATGAGCAATATTTGTGAAAATATTTGGTGAGTAGAGGGCATTTGGGTCCATTAAAGGTCATACGAACCATTGACAGTTTTTGGCGGATACCGTATTTAAGTTTGGTACAAAGTGTCAACATCAAAATGTATATCCATTGATCACTCCAATGGGTTATGTTGAGAAATTGCATGAGAAGCACCACACCTATTTACATAACTAACACTACAATTACTCTGCAATATATGTCCATAACCACCACGCCCCTTGTATTATTAGTAATGACGGTCAGTTAATTGTACGTGAGGTTTCATGTATAATTGGCATTTAAATGTATCATTAATATTCACTTGCGATTATTTCAGGCTATTGATAGGCCAGTCAAATTAGGAAACATAATGACTTATAACTAATTTGCACATATCTATTTCTCCAGAATTTTATTGGGAAACATTTAAGAACAACATAGCCAGAAGTTTTCAGAAAACAAATTAGTAGAATGTGTATGGGAGGTTTATAATACAGAGCAAATATGGAAAGGGTCGAAATGTGCCAACAAGTAATGTTCATTGCTTCAAGGATGAAGGTATAGTTTCCCTATCGGTAATAGTACTTTAAACGTTATGGAAAAATAGGTTCCAGGTGCACACTAGGGTAAATTTTTAGATTTTCCCTTTGTTATAAAAGTTAGTCAAATTGTTTCATCACTGTACGGGGTCCAAATGCTTGTTGCTAATTAGAATTTCAAATGTGACTGGGCTATGTGAAGGTCACTCACTATACCTCTAATTCTATATTGAACTGTCAAACAAAATCTATATACAATTTAGTATCAGTGTGACCAAATGAACCCATATCAAAACCAGTGTTTGACAATTGGACCATTTTACCCGGAGGACCATTGCCTAGTGTAATAAAACTATAGATCCAGAATACGTGTCAAACTATACCCAATAAGTCGAACAATTCCAAAGTTTTAAACCCTTGCTAGGTACAACTTGACCCCTTATTCTTACATATTCCACAGTGTCGATTTTGGGTTTAATTTGTCTTATTAGTCAATTTGTTTCGTATAGTAACACCAAAACTATAACTCCCCCAATGTATATATTGCGGTTTGTTTGTACATCTTTGGAAAGCTGTGTTTTTTAGTGGAAGTTTAATACTTACTAACGTATTAAAGCATGTATTTTGAAGTATTGCTTGCAGAATTATAACATAGGTCTTACAATGTCAATGCTTGTACAATTTGATGGTTTCCGATTCTCAGCAAGTCCTGTCAGTAGTCTGTGTTACAGAAACCCTGTTACTGTATTACTCTGGGAAGATACACTAACCGATACTATCAACTAAAGGGACCAACCAACTTGGTAACAAACCTCTCTGATGCCCCCCCCTCCCCCACCCTACGGACTTATAAAACCGAGTCTTTGACAAGACTAGCTCAGTGAGTCGACAGGGAGCTTGGAAATAGCTAAAAATGTCTTCAAAATCATGTCAAAATGGCACACTGGGGCGCATGGTATTCCATCTTAAAATTGTTCCTTCGACCACAACACAAATAATAAATAAAATAAAAATCAAAATACAATGGCAATAATAAATATTAAAATAGAGATATTTTTGAAAAAATTAATACCATTTTTAAAAGTTAATAGCTTTGAGTTCCAAGTCAAACATATAGTCAGGCAGCAGTTTGTCATCAGCTACTGCGATAATTTTTGCCAACTTGATTTTCACTTCATGTGTTCAAGGACCATCACAGGAATCGGCTTTCATCTGTTGCCGAATTTTTTCAGTGGTCGTATTCGTCACCTGGGGGCGCTTTTCAAAATGGCCGCCAAAAATACAGAAAATCGAAATGAAAGCGTATTGGTTACCACAAATAAACCATCTAAATAGGGTTAGATTTTCTGCGTTATTTTGGCCAAGTGAACCCTTAAAATGTTTTTAAAACCAAACAGTGTTTAAAGTTCACGGAAATGCGAGGGCGTTTTTTTTTCAAAATGGCCGCCAAATCATAAAATTCGTAAAAGCATATGTTTACCAAATAACATCTTAATAGGGGTCGAGTTTTCTGGAATAATTTTTGGCCAGCCTGAATCTCTATGAAATGGTTCAGAAGGGAATAAAACAGTGTTGTTCAGGAAGAATTGATGGTGGGTTTGTTTTTTTCCAAATAACCGCCGAATCATAGAAATTAATTAAAAACTGTCCTAAACATAGTAATTGATCAAATGCCATTTAATAGAGGGGGTTTCTAGATTATTTTAGGCCTACTGATTTCCTATAATTTTATGACCAAAGTGTATTATTTACGATTTTTCTAGAGGCGCTTTTTCCCAAATGGCTAGCAAAATAATTAGAAATTACCTGAAAAAATATTTTTTTTTAAAAAAAAAAAGGGGGGAACATCATTATGTGGACTTGTTTTCCGAGATTTTTTACTCTTTAAGTGGAAGATGTTTTACATCAGAAACAATACTGTTCGCAATTAATAGAATAACCTCTAACCAAGATTTGTGGAGTAGACACAATTTAGTAATATGCTTAACCTCGTTGGAAATGATTAATGGTATCTTTCCTTCTATGGCACAACACTAAATTAACTAATGTTACACAACCCAAAGTTCCACAAAATGACAGAGGTCCAACTTTTGGGGGCGATATTTGTGATAACAAAGTCCACATTTTAGAGAAAATTGGACAAGAAAGTGAACCTTTTGCTGATAAAGATGTTCAAAAGTCCAAAAAAAAAGGCCCTTTTAAGGGATGTTGGGTCACTTTTTTTTTGAGACCGTCCCATTGAACTGCTCGCATAGGTATCATATGATTGGGTACAAGTTAGAGGTAAAGTATTACTTTTAGGGGTAACTTTTCGTACCAGTAGGGCCCCGACTTTGGGTATCAATACGTGTTTGGTCGTAACAATGCGATTTGATACGGCACTCATATGAGGAATTTTAGTTTTTCACTAATTCAGTTAGGAATTGTAATCAAGACAAAATTGATGCAGATTTATATCTGCAACATCAGATGTGAATCAATGTTTTTGTCTCATTTGTGTTCTCAATGGGGATAACAATAAAACATTCGCGCAATTGCATATGAATATGCAACAAGTTCCCAGCCCCGTTTGAGAAGTTTTTTTCCATAATTAGATCCCATCATATTCCATGTACCCTCAAACCTCGCACATATGGAACTTAGGTGCATGTCTAATTATGTTTATATAGAGAAGTTAATAAAGAAAGGGGCAATATTTACTACCTCAACAATAACCAGAGCAACCGCCCAATTATAGGGCTGACATATATCTTCTATCAAACTCTTGGAGCTTTCTTGGCTCTCTTATTTATTGCTGGCAAAATCATATGGGGGGATAGACAGCCCCTGAAACTCTTTGAAATCTCCGAACGTGAAAGGTCTTTCGCAAATGAGCTTTGATTGTGTGAATCCTGATCTGCGGTAATTAGACTGTCTCTTCCCAAAAGGCCATAAATAATCCTCTTTATGTAAAACTCTTAGCATAAATACTTCTTGGTCAGGGCGCTGTCCACTTCTAGCCAAGTCAATGGTGGTAAATTTAAAGGATAATTCGGGTTTGCTATAATTTGTCCGGAAATTGTTATCAACTCGGCGATGCTGGACGACAGACAATGCATGCCCTTTGCTGTAGTTTTATGGGTAAAAGGCTTTCATAAGGACTGTTTGCCATTGCAAAAAGGACACTGCTATGAGATAAGCCGCGAGTACCTTCAAAGAAGACCCAATATCTGGAAGGGCTACTGCAGGTATTTTACTCCTGAGATTGTTTTAACAGCCTTGTAAGAATCTAGTGCAAGAAGATGGAAGAGTGATAGTGGTTGGTGTTGGTTGATTCGCTCCTGTCATGACTGGACAGCTCGTGATCTCATATATGCGATGCCAGAGATGACAATCTTCTGCAATAGAATAGCACAGTGTGTCCCGTAACCGCCTTAATTTGGTCGAACCACCGAGCTCTTGGCTTGCATCTTCTTTGTCTGTCCGTTCAACCAGTCTTCGCAGACACCTTCCCAAGTTGTGTTCCACCACGCTTGAACCTGACCAAAATATCTTAGATTCTGGATGCAGATCGTCTGTAACAAGCGTGTTTTTCACCACAATCGCCTAAGAACACTGGAGTTTGTCTCCTTTTCTCGGTCCATGGGTGCAGTATACGCCTCCACAACCAATCACAAGGCGTCAATTCTGTTATGGTCTGCTTGGGTGAGAGTCCGGATCACTTGTGTATGTTGCCATTGGAAATTCCAAGCTTGGACTAGACGAATTTTTGGAATTTCTATGTATTTCCGCTGTCACCAGATCATGGATAGATTGACCATGCAATCTTGCACATTCGCCAACCGATGCTGGATCTCATGGCCACAGCCGAACCCTCTTTAGTAATCAAGGATCCAAGAAAGTTGAATTGGATAGATATACAAACTCCGCCTCCGTCTATCAACCAGTAAGGCTTCTCCCAGCTTTTGGAACAATAGCCATCAGCCTAGTCTACACATGGTGGTACACACATATAGCTGCACTTTTTGCCATCCTCCACAGTAATCGCAGAAAAAAAATAGAATATCCCAAACAGATACAACGCTTTGTGAAAAGCTTTTACGCCAGGCAGGTCCTATATTCTAACCCAGAGAAAAAGAGGAGAGGTGGAATCTCGATTTACGAATGAAAACGGTACAGTTTACGATTTTCCACTTAAAAAGAAAAACAAATTTGGGTTTATATAAAGATTGCAAGATCCCATCACTGCAGTGGCGTAATGTCTTTCGACATGGGGATGAGGGTTGATGACAGTTCTGAATGAAACAGGAATTGCTGAAAAGATCATTACTAGCACATGTGCGCAAGAGGTGCGCTAAAATTTTTGCCATTTAGAAGTAAAATCGTTTAATGTAATTGTAATTAAAGCAAATGCGAAGAACGCACTGGAAATTACCATTTTTATAACATTATGGTAATTTGAGGTTATCTGGGCAAAAACAAATGAACGGCATCAACAATGGTGGGGGGGGGGGGGGTGATGATCGTATCAAAATATTGGGGAGATAATATACCCCATCCCCCCGTCTATTTAGTCTATGATCACTGCACAATGCAGCACCACTCCAACTTTTTGTATACTATTATTATTTTTGATGGATATGGTATTGTTGCAAAATTAACTCCCACAATGTTTATTAGTCCTATTTAAGGCAAAGCATCTATTTAAGGTGTTGGCCACAGTCCCTCGAATAGAAGCTCCAGACGGATACCGAAATTTTTCTGCATCATGCAATGTGCTCAAACACATAATTCCTGCTCTTGGAAAGACTTTGTTGAAGCAAATTTCAGCATTATCGTGGCTTGGTCCCCCTTTACAGTCACCAAGACACCTAGGTTTTTGATTTCTATACAGCTGAAAGCTGACCTGCAGACTCGATATGCTATCCTAAGCTCTAATCGAAGGTGCTTCATCATTGCTGAGTAGGGATACCTAAAAGACTTTGCAACAGCCTTTAGAGCGTGTGCTTTAGCCTCTCTGTGTTAGTATGTCGTTAGTAATTGACTTTTAATGGGTTGACATCCATTTGTACCAAGAAAGCACCCCTACAAATAAAAAGGTTATTTGTATACGAAGAACATCTTTAAAGAATAATATTCTTAAAAATAATCTGAATTGATCCTAGATATTTAAGATATTATTCCTTAAAGATGTTTACGTAATACAATAACTTATATTTAAAGGGAGCTTTCTTGTAAAAAATGATGTTCAACCCTTTATGTCAACATTTTTTTGTGATATGAATTTGGCAGTCATTTGAGAAAACGTGCCCTCATTATTCGTGAAATGACCCGTTTATCTGAAACATTTCAGAGATCACTTGCAAATCATCGAGAACTAACATTATAGATAAGTTTTGTCGTAAACAGATGCTTTTGATTACTTTTTCTATGAGTTCGGTGGCCATTTTGGAACCAAACCACCATCAATCATTCCGTGAACAACACTGTTGTTTATTTTCCAACATTTCTAGAATTCACTTGGCCAAAATTATCCAAAACCACCTATTATGGCATTTTGGTAAACAATTGCTTTTTAAGAATGTTCTATGATTTTGGGCGCCATTTTGAAAAAAAAAGCCTCTATCATTCCGCACAAACACTGGTGTTTTGGTTTTAAAAAACATTTCTAGCGGTCACTTGACCAAATTATCCAGAAATTTGACCCTATTAGATGGTATTGTGGTAAACAATATGCTTTTTAAATCATTTTCTATGATTTGGGCGGCCATTTGGAAAAAGCGCCCCCCAGATGACGAAATACGACACTGTAAATTCGGCAACAATTGAAGCTATTCCTTTGTGATGTCTTTGAACACATGAAAGTGAAAAAATCAAGTTGGCAAAATTAATCGCAGTAGTGATAATATAGTGAAATCTGCTGCCTGCCTAATTTTTTATACAGAGGGAGTTTTAGGGTACAGGTAATTCAATCAAATAAAAATATATTCAAGTAAAAAAAATGAATATAATACTATAAAACAATGACGTGCACAAGATGATGGTCAAACGGAAGAAAGTGTTCAATCCACTGGACGTTTCTGTCAAAAAAAACTTGTGTTTTTTGGCTCAAAATTTATTGCAATTTGATAATGAACACCATGACGTTGGATAAAATGTGGATGGTGTCAGGAGTTCTAAAAATACCCAGATATTGGTCTGATTTCTTGTAAACAATTGAGGCCAAATAACCGTTGACTCCACTACTTTATCTAAACGCTACAGAAGTACCCAACAACCTAGTTCACAGAACCGCCATTAAAAACAGGAAATACTTTAAACACGGGCATTTTTTCTTACTGTAGAAGATCCAACGAACTCTGCACATGATAAATGAACAACAAAAACAATGAAAACAATCTTGTAAAAGAAGGCGGTTTTGCCATGTTTGAAACTTCTAATTCAATCCTGAAGGCTGGCACATGACAAGGACGCTGTCGCAACCATCAAGTCTCCAGCACTTTCTACTTGGGCAAATCTTCAACCGAATGCTTTGCAGCTCACAAATACTTTTCTGGATCCCTTTTTGTAGATTTAGAGAGTGTAGAAGATGTAACCTTGGTCAAGGCGTTCTAAATTAGGCAACCACCGACTGTTGTAGTGCTACAGCTTTCATTGACAGTAGGAAATACAATTGAAGACAAATATTGGGCTTTTGAGGAATTGTAAATGTTACAGACTTTCATTGCAATGGACCTCTGAACAGACTAAAGATGATGGCAAAAAGCCCAACCTTCAATAGTGTGATATCATATAGTGCTTGAATGTGATATGACGGGCATCGCTATCACCAGACTTTTTGGTGCTATACACAGAGTGCTTAGAAGCAATAGCACCCTGGTTCTCTGCAGGAACCGTATAGATTTCAATTCCATGCATTGAAATTGTTTCCTGAAAAGGTCAGAGGGATTTTGAGGCTTCTGTGTTAATCCAAACAGACCTATGATAAAGTTCTCCCGCAATGTATATCAAAATGATCCAGCTCTGGTTGAACTGCTAGCCACTGTCTCATAAGATGATGTTGACAACACATGAAATCGATTTAGACCTTGCTTACCTGAAAATCCAAGTTAAGTTAGAGAACTGCTGCAGTAAATGGCTGCAGGAAATTACCTTTATGTTTTAGGGAACTGCAAGTGGCTCGCCACAGGAATTTTTTGCTCTAGACTTCGTGTGCCTTGTCATGGAAAAGGTATCGAGTGACTGGGGACCCGAACTGTTCATAACAAGGTTTTTGAATTTGAACAGTATATTTGAATAGACTCGACAGAAGTATACAGCCTGAAATTTCAATTCCATCGCATTCGCTTGGTTGCATGACAAAAAAAAACACCCCCTCCTTTGCGGACGTACACACTGCCAAAGTGTACTTTTGAGTTTACTTGTGTTTGTAGTAACAGTGGCCTTTTGGCAAACTTCTATTGGTTTTTCCTTAACATATCTGTACATATTGGGCGATAACTAAAAAACAAATATCAAAAATCAAGCTTCATCTTTAGGGTTAAATTTTCCCATGATAACCGTTGTGGACGTACGGTGCAAAAATATTTCAATTGTACATCCTCAAGACGAAATGCCACAGTTCTTTTCATGAACATGACTAACAACAAACTTGTTTCAATCAAGAAGTCATTACAACGTTTCAAATTTTGGCAATCTCTGGTTTTAATGACATCAAAAAGTAGTACATGTACGAGTGCTTGGGCCATTTGGGAATAAGGCCGCACATGTCCTTTTTTTAAGATCCAACAAAATCTAATGATTGTGAAAGTGAATAGTCCTATTATTTGTTCTGAAACTACATAGTATTTGCCTTGATATGAAAACAAAAATTCCAAGTTATTTGGATGATTTTTTTACTTTTTTAGCAATGTCGAATTTGTTGACATAATTATCGGACTGCCCCTTTATTGTATGCATGCCATTGGGTTGACTTGGATACCAAATTTGGTGAAATTTGATATCAAATGACCTCCATTGACCTGTAATACTATAATGACCCCAAATGCTAAAACCTATTTAAAAGTTCTCGTAAGGACAATCGTTATGTTTCAGGCTTTAAATTGATACCACACATGATAGGGTTCTGAGAAATTTTCCATTTTGACATAATGCAAGCAATATGCAAAAAAGGGGCGGTGCATATGACGTCATTAATTAGGTCCGATTTTTGGGCATCCCTTCTAAGTTTGCTTTGTACACCCCAAGGAATGTATGTGTCCAATTTCATGCTTTTGTCCAGAAGTGCACGATTTGATGGTTATCTACTACACTAACATTGCCTTAGGATATACCATGTATAACAAAAATTCTGGATACAGAATTATTTAAAAAAATTTGTTGATTTTCTATATGAAGACTTTGATTTGAGCTTAGTTTTTTCACAGAGTGATTAAGTACTTATATGGACAGGCATAGTATATGCAAAAAACTGATTTGACTTGAAATTGAGTGCGCCCTCATCGGGAATCTCTGAGTGAGCCTTTAAAGGGGCAATTTTGTGACCTGTGACGTTATTGTAATGCATGCGCAGGCCGCGCTGGCGTAGCAAGCCATGCAGTGCTTTGCGTGGTTTCCCCCCCCATAAGCAATAATCGTGATGACGCGTTCGAACTAAATAAAAACAATCACTTTTGAATGCAGACGTAAAGCAACAACACATGCCTCTTCATTAGTCCGACCGTGGTGTCGTTAAACAACATCAATCAGCGTAATATACTTGATGGAATCATAAAGAAGAAATTATTATTCTATTCTGTGTCATGTGTGTCATCTGTAATCTCCTAGTTTGTACTGTAATCATCTAGCGTTAGTTATCCACACGTGACGACGTGGTGCAAGGTCCATTCTCTCTCTACATAACAGTGCGCGTAAACAAGAACTGTATTTTTTGCAGGATCGCCATTGAAGAGCTTTGAAGAAGATCTATAATTCATTAATGGATGCGTCGTCGATAGAAATTTTTGGAGCCGTAAGTTGTGAAATTCAGCTAAGAAATGCTGAAACTTGTTAATTTATTTAGGTCAGTACGTGACCCTGCTTATATTTCGAGACTCGGTCGATCTGGAAGACTCTCAGACGTCGAACTTTTTGAATTTGCCATATAAAGATGCTTTCTGGTATGTTTTGGAATTGGTTGGAAATAACCATTTTTATTAACGGCTGATTTACTATCAAGACTTGACAGCACAGCTTTAGTGTGCATCGCCATTTCCAGCAACCTGTTTGGCAGAACATTAGCTGAAGCAAGGAACTTATTTTATTGTCTTTTATGGAACGAGACTGTATGACTGACATCTTTATCATCAGGAGGAAACATAAAGAAAGATAGAGAGAAGATTGGAACTTTGCAGAACTGAGAGATATTGTTATTTTGTGCGAGTTCGACACAAACTTTTGAGGTAAAAGGGGAATTGACCCTGTTATTGTTATTTGTGCGAGTTTGACACAAACTCTTGAAGTAAAGGATGTGACTTATTGTACTGCATGCGCTTCCGCAGCTTGGCGTAGCAAGCCATTCCGGCGTTGGCGTCCCCACGCAACATAATCGGATGGACGCTTTTCGCACTAAATAACGTTAATTCACTCTTTTTGAATTCGACGGCAAAGCAACAATACACATGGCTCTTCATTAGTCTGACCATGTATGTCGTTAAACTACATCATCACACAATATTCCTTAATGGAATCAATAAGAAACTCATTATTATTCTATTCATCTCGTCATGTGTGTCATCTGATCTTCCTAGTTGTGTACTTGTAATCCTCTGTGTGGTAGTTATTCATGAAGATGGGGTGCAAGGTCCATTCTCTCTACATACAGATCCAACAGCCTCGCCCCGCCCCCCCAGACTTACCTAAAAGATTAAATTTTTAAATCATCTGAATCGTGGGCCTACATGTATGGTTATATTTGTGCCTATCATTACGTGCAAATGTGATCTACTCTGGAAGCAATCATAAGTTTTCTATTTTCTGTCCTTAAACAGACATAAAATTAACAACTCAGTGGCTTATGGGGCACTGTTATACAACATTTGCCTTAAGGTCCATTCTCCGATAACGTGTTCAAAAATCGTTTTAGTGTCGCTCACAGTCATGCACAGTTTAAAGCTTTGTTTTTGGCCTTTAAGAATGATGTTTATGACTCTAAAAAATTATACTTCGGAGTTATGTTTTCAAAATGATCCGGACTAAAAGTTGTAACCGGGTGAGAAAGTACAAGCAATTAAGTCTAATGAGGCATAATTCTTGCTTTTTCGCCATGTCGCCAAGCCCAAATCCGTTCCTTTAAAATGTGTCCCTGCTCAGTTCACAAGAGCGAATCTCATATTGCATTGCATTTTTTATCATCGCTATTTAGGCACTAATTGTTTACGTTTAAAAAACAGTGATAATATGGAATTATTAAAGTTTCGCAAGATTCCTCTGAGAGCAATGTCGCAATATTGCAGACCGTACGTTAACTAATTCGAATGGATACAAATTGGCCTAAAAATAACTGAATACCTATGTTCAATATGCATAAATTGGAGATGCCAATGTTATATTAACATTTTTTTTGCATAAAAAAATCTGGTTTCAACGTTTCCAGCCCTAGTAATGAAGGAAATCCCTCCTGTTACGTTCATGCCGCGACAGATACGTTACTCCCTCCTGGGGGCTACGCTCTTTGCAATACGGCGTGATCCATATCGAATCCACCCATGCTTTAGTAATGAGTAATACCTGATAACTAGAGAGACTAAGTCGGTGAAGTACGTACTTTCATCAAGAACATCACGACTAAGAAAAGCCCGACAGATACTTACGACAGAATCCGTTACTTAAAGAACACTATCAGTGATTTGCTAATCAGAAAATCAAAAAATCATCAAAAATCAGATTTTTTGCATGTAGTAACAGTACATGTATCCGAACATACCTGCAAATGATAGACCAGAAAATTCAACCTAATAAGGACAATGAATCGGAATTTTAGTCATTACTGTCCG
The DNA here is from genome assembly GCA_023653785.1 of Ophioderma brevispina. Lineage (NCBI taxonomy): Eukaryota > Metazoa > Echinodermata > Ophiuroidea > Amphilepidida > Ophiodermatidae > Ophioderma > Ophioderma brevispina. The sequence goes on along the minus strand of JAMKCH010006803.1, from coordinate 19,806 downwards.
TTCGGACACTTACTACGACACCTTAATGAGTGGAGATTCGTATCTTGGAAAACTGCCGTTTTCTCCCTTTCTTCAATTCTCAGTTTGGAAAAGGTAACTTATGAGAATGCTACAGACTTATCCTTCACTTTGAAGCTATTCTGCAATTCAAAAATAGTTTTCAAATCACTGATTGTGTCTTTTAAAGTGTTAACGTTAGGCAATATACTAAAATCGGATCTATTTTCAGCATCACACCCATGCATTGTTCCGTGTTCTGAGATTATTCACGTTTACGATTTTCAATGATTTTCAGGAATTCCTTAATGTTGATATTTCGTCAGTTGGATACCAAACTTGAACACTTTTACAGAGAATGGCCTTAAACTCAAAAACGCACTGTCTGAAATCAACTTAAATTTTGCTTTCTCGTTGCTAATCTATCGAACATACAAAACGAGGTGCTGGGACGCTTTAAGTCTATTGGGGTCAATTTCTTACTGGATAGTATATGAATGACCCAAAATGGTTATCATTTTAACACCAAAAACCTATTTCAGATTTTTTTAAGATACATAACAAAATGTCCTATATATATATATATATATATATATATATATATAATATATATTACTAGATTGAACCATAAGGGGAAATTTTCATATTCATTAGCTATAATGAGCCCGTTCTATTATGCTAATTATTATATCATAGTGGTCTTGTTAGCTATATAATCGCTCATTTGCATAAATTAATATTCATTTCTATTCTTTTGACGGATAAAGCGCACCAAAGGATACGTTAAGGCAACAAAATTTCGCCCCTACCGTCAAACTCCTTTTATGAAAAGAAACAGAGACCGGAATGACAATCAGACCGAAATGACAATCATCGTTTCTACCTCAGACACTATCGCCGTCCTCCGACAAACCTGTTGCGTTCATCACATTTTTCCACCATCGTCATTCTTAAAAAGATCTTAAATTGACGATTATCGAGAGTTTGGGCAACCAGTCTAAATTCCGTCGTTTAAATCGCGAGCGTTTTTGGATTGATAGTAGTCAAAACTAACCAACCTCAAGGGCTCAATATCCCACCTAAAACCCAGTTCTTTTCTGGTGTCCATATCCGGAGCCCCATCTGTTTTCCTAGTGTTATTTAGTTGACCATAGCCATCTTTATTTGTCATTGTTTGACACTAATCTTTTATATTTTGTTCCTGGTTAGCTTTTTTATTATAACAATTTTTTTCACTGCCTTGAGGAGCTCTGGTGTAACAGAGCGAAGTTTGGCGAAGTAGTTAAGCTGTCCTTCGTTTCCAATATATTATATATATATATATAATATATATATATATATACATATTATATATATAATATATATACCGACTGTCCAAATAAAAACTATACAATTACAATCCAAAGATTCCTTTTTTGGCAAATATTTAAGTTCATCTCAACTGCAGTTTTACGGAATTCTTGTTTAGGAGTGTTCAGCTTTCATAAATTTTAGTGGGTGTAATTTGGGGGTCTGGTTCAGGAATATGGCTAATATCTGAGACATTGAAAAAACCTGTTGGGGGCCAGTTTCGGCTATCCTGATACAACAAAGTTGCCATGAAAATCACCTTCAAGACATTCTTTCTTGAAAATTAAAATAAAAGTACAGTAGTTAAGTGCTGCTTCTTGTGATATAACATAATTTATAACTTTATAAATTCGGCAATTTGTTTATAATACAACTGTAGCATGGGGAAATTCAATTCCAAACAGTCTTGTTGTTCATCAGCTTCTCCTCAAGTTTCAGCAGAACCAAAAAACACCCTTGTTGAAAGTAAACTGAGAGACCTTTGAACACAACCATCCTTTCCGTTATTGCTCTTTATTGAAAGAACACTGCTTTCTCATCATATTCCTCCCCCTGGCTCTTGGAGGTCAGTGGGGAATAGGGTAAGATAAATTTGTTCCCTCCCAGACTTGTTTCCACATTTGTCCTTAACGACTTGTAAGACTTTTATTTTCAGCTGTCAAATTCCCAAATTTCCATTAATTTCATGATTATTGTCCCCCTTGATTAGTCCCTCATTTCAACCCACAACATAAAATACTTTCTGTTGCTTTTCCTCAAAAATAATATATTGATCAGTCAATAGCATGGACATAATACATCCTCTGATCTGTAACAATATTCTTTGTTTGAAAAGGGTTTTAATCCTAAAAGAGGTTACCGACTTATACCGCTTTTGTTTCTTGCACCTTTCAGGTGAAACGGCCCAAGTGTTATTTTCTCCTTGGGGTTCAACTGACATATTCTCCGCTTAGGTCCATCAAATTGGATGGAAAATCAAGGAGTTTAGCTTAGATCTTGTCTAACAAATGAAGTCAAAATATCTGGCAAAATGCACCGTTTATATTTTTTAGTTGGACTTTATAGTTTTTTATTGGGACGTCTTATTACATATATATACATATATATATATATACATAGATATATCATATATATACTAGAACCCACCTGATGTGTGGCGTAAGCCACACGAAACAAATTTGTAGTGTTTTCGATCATTGAATAAAAAGGGACAACATATTTATAATAATTTATATTAGCTCATTAGTATCAGCACGTCTGTCACTCTGTCATTTCGATCTGAACATATTGGCTGTAAATTGTATATATACATATATATATATTTACTAGATTGAACCATAGTGCGAAAATTCATAATTCATTAGGCTAGAATGAGCTTTATTAGTATGCTAATTATATATCATGTTTTTTGTAGCCAATGAGATTATCTTCATTTGCATAAATTAAATATTTCATATCTTTTGACGTAATAAAGCGCAAAGGATCACGTTAAGGCAAAAAAAATTTCGCCCTAACGTTTGAATTCTATACATAACAAAAAGGAGAATGTCGCCCTAGCGTAGGATATAGTGCTATATATATACATATATATATCTACATATAATTATATATCATTTTTTAAACCTTAGCAAATTTAAATTTAAAATTTAATAATTCATTGGTCTATATGACTTTTATATTATGCTAATTATATTCATGTTTCTTGTTAGCCAAGTAGATTAAAATCCTTCATTTGCATAAATTAATCATATCTTTTGACGGAATAGCGCACACAAAGGATAACGTTAAGGCGAAAAAAATTTCGCCCTAACGTCGAACTCTATACTACAAAAGAGAAATTTCGCCCTATCGTAGGATATAGTGATATATATATATATATAGATACATATATGAGCTTGTCATGTTTGTCCTGCCATATCTTCTTCTGGAGTACTACAATTAATATATATATATATATACATATACATAATATATACATACATGATATAAAATGTGAAAGAGAGAATGCCAGCGCAGCACTGATTTTTTCCTGTATGTATATAATACATAATATATATATCACATATATATATTACCTATATATATATACATATAATATATACATATATATATATACTATATATCTATACTATATATTATATACTACCCACACACAACACATATACATATTATATACATCTATATTATACCTATATAATACACACAGCACACACACACCACAACACCATATTATATATATATAATATATATAATATATATATATATTGACCGACAGTATACTAAACACAGGGTTGGTACATTTTGTGACCCCACTTTGTCTGCTCCAGTTGAATTCAGCAGCTTTGACGGAATAAAAGTGCCGGGATCCTGTACTTTATTCCTTCAGGCGCTAAAAATTCACTGTGAGCAAAAGTGGGTCCAAAATGTACCAACCCCTAAAGACCAAAACTGCTTTCTTCGTAACAAATACAAACGAAGATCGCGCTCATTACTCGCATTACTGAATGGGAACGTCATATTTGTGATACAGCTTGGGAAGATTTAGGAAATTCTGCACTCTGTGTTTCATGACGTTCGAGAGACTTCTTCGACGCTCAGGTGGTCAAATTATATGCGCAATGATATGGGAAAATCCGGGATGGTCTCGGCTATTGGAAAACTGAAACCAGAATTCAAATCAGACTTTCCGGTGGTGAATGTTGGTGTTGTTTTGTGTTAGTAACGTTCGCCATGACGTCAATCCCAGGAAATGGGGGCTTGAAAAGTAACAGTCCAACCTCGTTTATCCGGAACCCATAAAAGATGTGGAAGCCCTTATTTCCATGGTACGTCAATTTATATAGGATAGTATAAAATACAGTTTCACCGGAAAAATAGTGGTTAAAACGAAAAACATAAGGAAAAAAAATAGAAAAAATACAACATGCAGGCGCAATCGGCCGCCAGCGTCGCCGGCTGGATAATAGAGGATCCGGATATGGTGGGCCGGATAACGAGGTTGGACTGTACTCCCTAACTATCGTATATTATGCCGGAATATAATGTGACTATTGAGATTCCTATTTTTCGGTGTCACTTGGTCAATTCTGAAGACACTGTCTCATCTATGCAGGGTGACAGTAACGTTTACTATACGTTGACATTGACCAAATATGCATGGCTATTTTTCGGCAGTTGGACCAAGTTTGAATTGGGAAATGCAATGGGAGTATTGTTGCTGTCATAATTATATGCACAGAACTGGTTTTGACCAGAAGGGTCAGTGGCTGGCGCCACGGTTCAGCCATTTTTTATGACAAGTAAAATGTACTTCCAAAGATTTACTGCATCCGGTTGTGTGTATAGTGCAACGAGGTTCATTTGAAACTTAGGTCAGTCAGCCATGGCTTGATCGAGCGCTATAAAGAGCCGCGAGTTTCGTCATTTGCATAAATAGAATGTACTGCACAGGTGCGAAGTGCCGTCTTTGACAAGAAGCGATTTACGCATACATTAAAAACTTCTATACAGCTTCAATAGAGTAGTTGGTTTGTCCTAAAGATCTAATCATAAACCTAGCGGACAAGGGTGCGGTCTTCGTCATAATGGACAGAATAGATTATGTCATGGAAGGAAAACCGCCAGCTGGTTGATTTCATACCTACAACGAAATTAGAAATTGACCCTACTGACGACCACCTCCAGAAAGTTGTCAGATGTTCAGAAAACAAAAAGTAGCAAGGAAATGTGTGAGGCCTTAATTCCCAAGGAAGCCCACTGCTCTCGTTGTATGTGTTACCTAAAATTAACAAAAAAGAGTCAATATTTGCCCGTCCTGGCAGACCTCTAGTTGCAATTGTCCAACTACTCAGATCTCTAAATTTGTGAATTTTCACTCAAACCATCAGTTTATCAAGCCAGTCGATATAAAGGATACTCATTCTTCAAGATAATTATAGAATGAATCAAACACACTCACCTCACGACACCACAATACTCTGACGTAACATATGATATACTAACACCATAGATCAAAAACTGGTCTATGACAAGTAAGGAAGCTCTTCAATATCAACCAGAAACCAGAGCATCCATGAGGCAGTGCCTATTAATAGCTGTATTTTAAAGCTAATGTTCGCTCATAACATCCAAATCAAACAGGGTAAATAGAAAACAGTTCGGAACGATATAAAAAATTTTTGCCACATTTGGTAAACTTTGGGTCCAGCTGGGGACGAGGCTATCAGTGATCAGTTTATGACTCTAAGAAGCGATGTAGTTTATTTGAGAAAGTCTATACACGGCCAATTTCTTCATAGTAGTACCACACAGCTACCAACCGAGTAGACATGGATTACATACCAATAGAATTACACTCGATGGCCAGGTTCTGTGTATTTTTGGCCAATGTTGTTGTTAGATATTTTGGAATATTTGCATTTTTTTATAATGTGCGGGATAGGTTTTTTTATGCTGCCCGATTTGTGTATTTCGTAATGATTTTCCTAAAAACGTTCAAAAAATGCTAAAAGAGAACAAGTGTATAGCACCCTCAATTTAGAAATTTTCATTCACTCTAAAAATGGTGTCATGGCAACAGCAGAAGTAGGGCTACGTGTAGATGCATTGTCTAATCCGAGGACTGTCTACAACAACATCCAACTCTCTCACTTGTGGGCAACTACATGGTAGCAATTGGGGTATAGGTACAGCAGAGTAGCCACATCGCTGTATAACTAATAAACTGTGTACTTTGTAAGCCCTATCTGGCGGCCTCGGCAATTAGCCAGTGTTACTGTGCAGTAGCTGCCGCGGTAGACAGGTGCTATATAGCTGCCGTATAGTCTACCACGTGAGTAAGAAAAGGGTCAGTGTAATGTTTGTCAAGTAGGTGCAAAGGGAAGACACAGAACTCTACAGTCGCCAATGACTCAATGCCAACATGCAAATATGATATCCATACATTGCATCATGGCAGTTTTACACCGCAGTTTAAAACAAATGCAGAGAAATTGGAGCAGCTCATCTCGCCAATCATCTTCCCCAGTCCCCAGCATCGCACACACAGCTGTATAAGGAGCGTCTGTGATCAGATAGATCCCTAACTGTGATCAGCAAAAAAGTCTGATCTTGAACGAGTTGCATATCACCGTCTTCAGGACAGACCGGTTCTGATCCCTATGTCGGAAGCATCGGAGTCCAACTTCACTGTGGCATATGTCCACGAGACGCGATGGACAGACCCTCGTAGATTGTATTCCGGTGGACCCATCTTCCAAGCACCGACAATCTTGTAATTATGGCAATAAGGTGCCAATTTAGGCTTTGAAGATGGTCCACGGAATATACCACTCTACCGAGGGGAGCGAGGGGCGGATGCCACAGTGAAGTTGTGTGAAGTTGATGCTTCCGGTTGTGTCTCATCTCCCTGCAGACGGGTGAGCTCCAGCTCATTCAGAATCAAAGCTTTTTGCTGATCACAGTTAGGTATATGATCAAAGACTGTAACATGCGATGGTGGTGTGGGGGACCTTGGGGAATATGATTGGCGGAGATGAATGAAGCTGCTCCACAATATTTCTACTGAAGTTGTTTTTAAAACTGAGGGTGTAAAACATTGCCATTGATGCAATGTGGATATCAATATGCACAGTGGCAGGATTCATTGGATACTGTAGACGTTCTGGTCTTCATTCACCTACTGACAAACATTACATGGACCTTTTCTTACTCACGTGGTATAGACTCTACGGCAGCCAGCGCAGCTATATACACCATGTCTACCGAGGAAGCTACTGCACAAGTACACACGGGCTAATTGCGAGGCTGCAAGATAGGGCTTACAAAGTAACAGTTATTAGTTCCCCCCCCTCACACCCCCCCCCCACCAGCGATGTGGCGCTCTCTGTGACCTATACCCAATGGCTACCTGGAGTTGCACACAAGGTGGGAGTGAGCCGAGATAAGGTGGATGTTGTGTAGACAGTTACCGGAGTAAGTAGACATGCAGCTACCCACGTAAGCTACTTCGCGCACGGTTACCAGGACACCATTTTGAGAGGAATGAAAAGTATAAAGAGGGCACTATACACTTGTTCTCTGTTAGATTTTTTTGGAACGTTTTAGGGAAAATCATTACGAAAATTCAAATCGGGCATCATAAAAAACCCTATTCCCGCACATGTAAAAAAATGCAAAGATGCCAAAAAAATATCTAAAAACAAAAAAAATTGCAAAAAATTGTACACAGATCCGGGCCCAAGCGGAGGTATGTATAATGGGTAGTAAATTCACCTGGTTCTACTCGGTTGGTGGTTAAAGGGCTGTGTGGTTTAAAAAAACTACTATTGAAGAAAGGGCGTTTTGTTTGTTGTATAGGAAAAATTTTCATCAAATAAAAACCCCTAACATTCAAGCTTTCTTGAGAACATAAAAAAAAAAACATGATCCCAACTGATAGCCATGTCCCCGCTGGGGGACCAAAAGTTATTACCAAAATGTGGTTCAAAATTTTTGATAATTCCCAAGTTTCGATAGCTTGTTTTTTTTCTCATTACCCTGTGATTTGTGTTGTTAATGAGAGGAACCCAAATTAGCTTTTTTTAACAAATTTTACAAAAGCTTATTAAATAGGCCACACTTGGCATCATGGATTTTGCTCTGGTTCTGGGGTTGAGTATTTTGAAAGGAGCATTTTACGTGGGTCTATTTAGTTAATTTTTTTTTAAAAGGATGTTGACGTTCAGGAAGTATTGTGGTTTGTCGGGAGGGGAAAGGTTGAGTTGTGTTTTTGATTTTCAGTCTAAAGGGAATAATCTGTAAGGAATTGGAGTTAGTATCCTTTATATACGGGGATTGGCCTTAGGAAAAAAAAAAAACTGGATTTTGTGTGAAAGTTGAGTGAAAAAAAAATTACCACAAATTTAGGATTCTTTGAGGTTTAGTTTGGGGGGAACCAATTGCAAAAAAAAACTAGAGGTTCTGCCAGGAACAGGATAGACGTTGTGACAATTTTAGGATAAACCAACATACAAAAAAACTGAGGGGGGGATTGGGCTTTCCTGGGGGATTTAAGGGCCTCACCAACATTTCCTTGCTAATTTTTTGTTTTTCTGAACAAACATCTGGAAGGGGCAACTTTCTGGGAGGGTGGTCGGTCAAGTTAGGTCAAAATTTTTCTAATTTCTGGTTATGGTTTAGGGAAAAATTCCACCCAGGCTTGGCGGTTTTTCCTTTCAGAATTTTAAAATCTTAATTCTGGTCATTATGACGATATGGACCCCACCCTTGGTCCGCGGGTTTATGATGAGAATTCTTTAGGGGGAAAAAACCAAAAAAAACTACAATTATTTAAAGGCTTATTAAAGGTTTAATGTAGTGCGTTTAAAAATCGATTTCTTGTTTCAAACCAGAACGGGCCAAACTTCGCAACCTTGTTTGTAGTTTGTTTACCATTTCCTATTTCATGGCCAAAAATGGAACAGAAAGGGGGGGGAAACTCGGGCCTCTGTAAGAAAGCGCTCGATCAAGGCACATGGGGCTTTGGACGTTGACCTAAGTTTAAACAAAATTTGGAAACCGCGTTTGCACTATAACACACCAAAAAAACCGGGATTTGGCCAGTGTTAAAATTTCTTTGGAAGAAAATGTTTTTTACGTTTGTACGCCAAAACCATTTGCTTGACCGCGCCCGCAAATGACCCACTCTGAGTCAAAAAAAAAAAAAACCCACAGGATTATGTGCATGGATAATTATGACAGGGCCAATTCAAAATTGACTTCCAATGGCATTCCCAATCAAAACGTGGTGTCCACTGCGGAAAAAAAAAAAAATTTTAGCCATTTTTGGCCCCATATTTGAAATGGCAACCGTATAGTAAACGTTTTTTAAGGTCCCACCCTTGCATAGATGGAGGGGGACCAGGTTGTGTTCAAAGGGGGGGAATTGACCCAAAAAGTGAAACCACCGCACAAAAAAGGGACAATTCTCCACCACTAGTTCAACTTATTATTTTCCGCCATAAATTTCTACGATTATTTAGGAGGGTTTCAGTTTACAAGTTTCCCAAAAAAACACCCGTGTTCCGGCCCACCAATTATCGGATCTCTATTAATTTCCGGCCGGAGGGGACGGGCGGGCCGGATATGTGCGCCTTGGCCTGCTTGGTTGTATTTTTCTTATTTTTTCCCTTTATTTTTTCCCGTTTAACACATTTGTTCCGTTTGAACTTGTTTACTATCCTATATAAATGACGTTTTACCATGGAAAATAAGGGCCCTTTCCCACATCCTTTTATTTGGGGGTCCGGAGGATAATTTTAAACGAGGTTGGGGACTGTACTTTTTTTCAAGCCACCCCAATTTTTCTGGGATTTGATCATGGCGGCAAAAACGTTTACTAACCACAAAAAAAACAAAACCACCCCAAAACAAACATTCACCAACGGGGGGGGGGGGGGAAAAAAAGGCTGAAAATTTTTTGGAATTCTGGTTTTCAATTGCCATAGCCGGAGGGGGGGGGACATTTGGCCCGGATTTTCCCAATTTTCATTTGCGCCATATAATTTTTGGGGGACCACCTGAAGGGTATAAGGGAAAGTCTTCTCGAAACGTTTCATTTTGAACACAGGAGTTTTGCCAGAATTTCCTTAATTCCTTTCCCAAAAAAAGCTTGTAAATCACAAATTGTTGGGACGTCCACCATCCGTAATGAAGCGGTTTTAAATTGAGCGCGCTCTTCGGGTTTTGTATTTGTTTACGGAAGGAAGTAGGGGGAAGTTGTCGTTTTCTTTAGGGGGGGGGTTGGTTAATTTGTGGGGAACCCCACTTGTTTGCTTGCTCCCCCAGTTGGAAATTTTAAGGCAGGGCCTTGAGGAAATTTAAAGTTACCAGATCCCCTGCCCACATTTATTCCGGTCTCAAAAGGCTTGCTGGAACTTCAAAAAAAACAAACTGGGAAAAGCAAGACAAAGTGGGGTCACAAAAAAAATTACCCAAAAACCCTGTGTTTAAGTATTATGTTTTAGGTTTTTCATATAATATAACTATAGATTATATAGGTGGACCTTGTGTGTGTGTAATATATGTATATTATATATGTAATGGTGGTGTGCGTTTGTGTGTATATATAATATATGTATATATATTATTATTGGTAAATATATAATTTATATTTGTATACGCTAAAATTGGGAATAAACCATTGCTTTTCACGTCACCATTTTTTCGATCTTTGCGATGACCAATTGGATTCCGTTGGCAAAAAAAACAACATAAAACGCATAAAATGATTAAAAAAAAAAAAAAAAAAAAAAAAAAAAACAATATTTCCGGTAAAATTTTCTTGGGGGGGGGGGGGGACTATGTGGAGCGCCTTATTTCCCCAGGAATTTTCAAGGGAAGGGAAAAATTAAAGGGGGACCAAGAGGGGGGACTGGGGGGATTCAAAGAAAAAAAAAAAAAAACGTTTTTAAATTTAAGGGGGGGGCGGGGGGTTTCTCCAAGGGGCGATCCATTAAAGGTACAATTCCCTAATGTCTTATGGTTTTTCAACTTCCCCATTATTCAATACCTCAAAACTCAAAAGAAAAAAGTTTTTGTGGCTATAAAATCTAAACGGGGAATCAAAAAAATATTATTTTTACAAAAAAAAAAAACTCTCCCATTGGGCAGACGATTTTTTTGTTTAAATCAACCTATCCGATTAAAAAGGTAGACAACAGGGAAAGGCTTATGGGACCGAAAATTTATGTGGTATAAAAAACACGTTTCAATGGGGAAGCTTCACACTTTTTAAAAAGGGCCAATTAAAGTGAAGGTCAAGTTCCACTTCCAGGAAGAGGGGTACTCCTTTTACTGAAAACTGCTTTTAAAAAAAAAATGGGGGGGATAATGTACTTAAAAAAAAACACTGTTTTTTAAAAAGTTGCTCCTTGAGAAAGTTTTTCCTAGGCTGTTTGGATTTACCATTTTTCGTGGGGGAAAAAAAAAATCCCCAGGGGGACATATTTTGATTATGATGTCTTCTAAAACTGTTTTTCCAGGATGTATTCTTCTAACATTTGATAGTTCAGCTATCCGTAAGAGTATAAAAAAAAAAGCTAAGGGGTTTTTTTTCAATATGGCAAATTTCCCATTTCTCTTAGATATCTTTTGATGGTTTCATTGGAGGATACAGGCAGATACCCAAGGATGGAAATGGTTAGATGCATATTCCACAACGGGATGTTAAAATCAATCGTTTGTTACCCTTGGGAATGTCCAATTCTAAAGGGGCGCCTTTAACTCCAGCCATTATTACATAAGGCCCTGATTTGGGGCCTTGGGATTCCAAAAGCTCTTCCGCTGTTTTATCTGGGAATCGCCTTCACTTGCTTTTAACGGCAGGTGTATGATGAAAGGGGCTGAATGGAATTCGCGTTCTCCCCACGCCTTCGTTTTCCAAAATTTAATCTAGAGAAAAAGTCTTTCGGAAGAGGGGGGAAGGAAGCACAGCTATGGCAATTATTCCACTGGGGAATTAATTTCAGAAAATTGAAACCAAAAATTCCATCACTTCCGAAATTTCCTACGGCCCCACAAAATGGACGGGGAAGGTTTTCAAAGGGAACAAAAATTCCAAAAAAAGCCTTCTTCATACCCGCCGTTAGAAAGGAGGAAGAATATTTGGAGGGGGGGGGGATATATCCAAACACCCTTTATTCACCAGGAAAGGGAAAACATGGCTTTAAAAAAAAACTCATTGATTCCGAAAACTATGTCTTAATGGGAGATCTTATTTTATGGCCCTGCCTCGGGGTGTCTTGAGTTGTTGCAGTAAGGCGCGGTATCGGGACTTTCTCCCCCAAAAAACGGTTACCCCAAAACCTTGGTTACTTGGGGGCAAGCGCAGGAATATTTTTTAAGTGGCCCCCAATTTCTGGTTTCTAACCCAAGGGGAAAAAAAAACTCTCCATTTTCTGTCTTAATAATTGCTCTATTTTCAACTCGCTTCAAGGGTAGGATATACAGGGAGGGGCATTTGGTTACTGTTTCCATCCTTGGTCTTTTGTTAAAAAAAAAAACCAAACCTCCAAAAAGGAAATTAAATTCTTGAACAAAAACCAATGTTTGCGTATCTGGCATTTTAAAACAAACTCTATGAAGACATTTTTTTTCCCGAAGGGGGCTCGGGTTTCTAAATCAAACGGGGGTGGGGTAACCATTCGCCCGGAAACAGTCTTCCCCCAAAACCAAGTGTGCAGACAACCGGCCCGGGGATCTTGTCATTGGGGACAATGTCAAGGAAAAAACGTTATTTCCAGGGTTGTAGGGGAAAAAACTTACTGGTTTCCGTTTTTGAATGAAACATTGGAAAAAAAAGCTCCCAACAATTGTCTTTAAGGGACGCAAAAAAGGTATTAACATTCATTTATTGTCGGGGACATTTTCAAACGCTAGGGGGTTTTTAACCAGGGTGAACGTAATTGGGCGGGAAGTTGCTCACGGGGGTCTTATTTACCAAAGAAAAATTAAAAGGAGGGGGGTTAGGCCAATATTAAAAAATTTTATTGGTGTTCTGAAAACACCAAAGAATTTTTGTTTTTTTTTTGCTTTTTTTGGTCCATTTAATGGGACCTGCTAAAAAAAAAAAAGCACCTCTTGGGAAGTTGTTTGCCACTGTGGGAAAATTCAAAAAGACCAAAGGGAAAGGGGCCCTTCTGGGGGAGGAGTTTGGGTTTCCCTTACCTCAAGAATTCTAAAAACACGGGGGCTTTGTTCCACACTTCTCCAAAGGGACGGGGGGGGGGCTCTTCCAACTTTTTTTTAAAAGAAATTTGTTATTGGTCATGAAATTCCTTCTTATATTTAACCTGGGTATACCCACTGGTGAATTTATGTTCCCTGGGTTCAGGGACTTTAGTTGTTTTCCTTCTTGGATTTATAAAGTAATGTTCTTTTTATGTCCAATGGTAGGTAATTCTTTGTTTTGCTAATCCCCTGTATGGGTGGCACGGTTCCATTCCCGTATGCCTGGGAGTTATCTGTTACGGTCTTTTTTAGGATTGTTACTTAAAAAAGGTGTTGATTAAACCCCAACTATGTTAATATTATATAATAAACTCTAAACAAAAATTGGTTATGATTAGGGGAGGGACCGTTTTTGAATAAGTCATGAGCTTATAAATGAGGCTCCTTATAGTTATTTAAATTATAATAATTTATTATATCTTTTGGTTATTTTAGTGGATTTGCCCTTTCATATGCAAATAAATAATATCAATATTTCTTTGGGACGGAATAAAAAAAAACCGCCCAATTCTAAAAGGAAAAAAGCGTTAGGGAGACAGTAAATTTCTCCCTAACGTTTATTCATTGAGTTTTAACATAAAAAACAAAAAAGAATTCAGGTTGTCTCCCAAAAAGGGTCGCGATATAGGGGTTATATATTATTATTTATAATATGTAATATATGTATGTATATATTAAAATTTTTACAGGAAAAAAAAATCGGTTTGCAGGAAAAAAAAACTCTCATTTCTCTTCTGTTTCTTAAACAATTTATACTAAGTATGTATATGATTATATATTTTTATACTATTAAATTGTAGTACTCAGAAAAGGAAGGGATATTGGAGGGACAAAAACCATTAACAAAAACTTTCAGATAATGTATGATTATATATGTATAGATCTATTCCAACTAATATCCTACGCTTTAGGGGCGAAAATTTTTAATTTGTTATTGTATTAAGAGCTCGACGGTTAGGGGAAAAAATTTTTTAGGCCTTACGGTTAATCCTTTGTTTGCGCTTTTAATTCCGTTCAAAAAAAGAATATTTAGGAGCTGAATTTTTATTACATGTATTTGCCAAAAAATGAAGGGGATTGTTTTTTTTTTAATCTCATTGGAAAAAACAAGAAACATGCAATATTTAATAAATGGGGCATAAATATTAAAAAGCTTATAAGCCTGAAATGGACATATTTAAATTTTCGGCCGTTATTGGTTTCAAATATAAGGGGAAAATTATTAGGTATTATTATATGTAATGATTTATATATAATATTTTGTAATATATATTCCACTTAATATTCCTGCGCAGGGCAAAATTCTCTTTGTTATGTATTATAGGGGGATTTCAACGTTAGGGCGGGAAATTTTTTTCGGCCCTTCCTTTAAACGTGATTTAGTTGCGCTTTATTTCCGGTCAAAAAAAGAATATGAATTTTAATTTATGAAATGGAAAAGGGATAATCCTTTCATTGGGATAACAAAAAAAAAAAAACATGAAATATCATTTTTAATTTAGAATATTAATAAAAAAAAAGCTTTCCCATTCTAAGGGGACTTATTTTGAAATTATTAATTTTCGGGGCCCTATGGTTTTTTCCAATTTCTAGTAAAAATAATTTATATATATTGTATATTATTTACCAATTACCAAGGGCAATTAGGTTTTTCAGATACGGCATAGACAGGAGTGGGGACAGGGAGAGTTGGCTGATTTTTACTAAATAGTGTTGCTAAATTTATTAAATTATTTAAAATTATGTTTGGCCCTTTTTTATTCCGTGATCGAAAACAAAAAACAACTAAAAAAAAAAATTTGTTTCGTTGGGCTTAAGCACCCCCAACCCACTTCATCAGGTGTTAATATTTGTATATATTATGTTAAATAGATATGTTATATATATATATAATTATTTTTCGGCTAATTAATAGTCGTTTAGGGGGGAAGGGGGATGTTTTTAAGTTCCTTAGGGTTAAATTTGAGCCTTTAATAAGTTATTAAAATTAATTAATTATTTCATTTATTCTTTTGTTAATTCTAGTGGATTATCCTCATTTGCATAAATTAAATTAATCCTTATCCCATTGGACGGAATAAATCGCAATACCAAAGGGAGGGCGTTAAGGGGGGAAGGGCATATTTTCCCCCTTAAACGGCGTAATGGAGTGGAATATCAAAAAAAAGATTCGCTTCCCCCTAAAAAAGCCCAGGGGAGATTTAGCGGATATATATTATTTATATATATGGTATAGACAGACTGTCCCAATAAAAAAAAAACTATTTACAATTTCAACTTTTTAAAAAAAGTGTAATTATAAAAAAAAATAAAAACGGTTGCATTTTTTTTCCAAAGATAAAATTTGGACTTCATTTTATAGGGGGGGGGGGACCAAGATTTTTCCTAAGCTTTAAATCCTTGATTTTAATTCCCTCCCAATTTTGGATGGGGGACCCCCTAAGGCGGAGATATTGTCAGTTTTGGAACCCAACAAAAGGGATTAAAAAATTACCCACTTGGGCCAGTTTTCACCTTGAAAGGTTCAAGGAAGAAACTAAAGTATAAGGTCGTGTTTGTAAACATTCATTTTTTTTTTTTTTTTTTTTTTTTTTTTAATGAATATTGTACAGATCAGGGGGAATGTATTTATCATTGCATTGAAAAAAAAAATAATCAATATATATTTTAAGTTTTTAATTAAAAAAAAGGCACAAAAACAGAATTTATTAATGTTGGGGGGTTGGAAAAAATTGAGGGAATCCAACTTTTTCTCGGGGGGGACAATAATTCCATGAAAATTCATGGAAATTTGGGGGAATTGGGGGATGGGCTGATTGGAAAAAAAAAACTAAAAGATTACCAAGGTTGCTTGTTTAAGGGGGGGGGACAAAAATGTTGTGGGGGACAAAAAAACGCTATTGGGAAGGGACAATTAACTTCTGTCCCCCTTCCCCACAATGCCTACCTCCAAGATGCCCAGGGAGGAAATTGGCTTTGAAGGAGAAAGCCAGTGTTTTCAATAAACAAGCAAATGACGGAAAGGATGGTTGTGTCAAAGGGCCTCAGTTTACTGTAAAACAAGGTGTTATTTATGGGTTCTGCTTGAAAAAACCTGAGGGAAAAGCTGGAAAAGGGGGACAAAAAAACAAGGGGGGGGGGGGACTGTTTGGAATTTTTAAAGTTTTAAAAAAAGAAAAAACCTAAAAAATTAAAAAAAAAAAAAACAATTTGCGGGGGGGGGAAATTTATAACGTTATTTAAAAAATTAGTGGTTTGATATTCACAAAAGAAGCAGCAACTTAATACTTACTTTAATTTTTAATTTTTTAAAAAAAGGGAATTGTCTTGAAAAAGGTGGATTTGCAATGGCAAAAATTTGGTGATATTTCAGGGATAAGGCCGGAAAAAAACTGGGCCCAAAAACCAGGGTTTTTTCAAAACGGGTCTTTTCAGAGCCATTTTAACCACACTTTTTTTAAAAAAAACCCAGGGGGGGGGGGTGGGGGGGGGAACAACCCCCCAAACTACCACACCACTAAAGAAATTCTGATGAAAGGGAAAAAAAAAAAAAAAAACCACTCTAAAACCCAAAAGGAATCAGTAAAAACCGCCCAGTGAGATTGAACTTAAATATTGGGCCAAAAAAAAAAAAATTGAACTTGATTGTTAAATTTGTTATTAGGTTATTTTTGGGAACCCAGTCTGTATACCATATCTAATATATATATTATATATATATATTTATTATTTTATTTATATATAATTTTTTAGTTTTTTTGTTTTTTTCGAACTTTTCGAACTTTGTGTTCTTCATCAGTGCAGCACAGAGCTGATGGCAATCCACAAAATGAAGTGATCAATGACCCGTTAAGCCAATGACCCATCCCATCACGCGTACAGTTATGAATACAGAGTCCTCAACTCACATGAGTGAGCTATGCAAAAGCTACTATTATTACGTCTTGATAAAAACATCAAAAGGCTCACATAAACCATGCTCAGTTGTAGAAGTAGAAAGCAGAAGAGTGTTCAACTAAACATACTGCAATCTATATGGCAACAGCATGAAAGGAGAGTAATATACTCAATCTGCACACAGTATCGTTTCGAACCTTGTGTTCTCATCAGTGCAGCACATAGCTGAATGCAATCCACAAATGAAGTGAATCAATGACCGTTAAGCCACTGACCATACCATCACACAGCCGTCATTTGTTTATGATTACCAGAGTGCTCAAACTCACTGAGTGAGCTATGCAATCTATATATATTATATATATAATATATAATTTGGTAACGAAGTACAGCTTAACTACTTCGCCAAGCTTTTGCTCGGTTACACCAGAGCGTCCTCAAGGCAGTGAAAAAAATTGTTATAAATAAAAAAGCTAACCAAGGAACAAAATATCAAAGCAATAGTGTCAACAACGACAAATAAAGATGACTATGGTCAACCAAAATAACACCTACGAAAACAGATGGGGCCGGAATTGACACCCCAGACAGAAAAGGGAACTGGTTGTTTAGGGGGCCGATATGAGACCTTGAGGTTGGTTAGTTTTGAGAATTCAATCCAAAAACGCTCGCGATTTAATGTAAACGACGGGAATTTAGACTGGTTGCCCAAAACTCTGATAATCGTCAATTTAAGATCTTTTTCAGAAGACGTTTGGTGGAGAAAAAATGAACGCAACCAGTTTGTTCAGGATGACTGCGATCGTGTCTGATGGTAAGTTAGAACGATGATGTTCATTTCGCTGTTGATGTCATTCCGGTCTATGTTCTTTTCAAAACATAGAGTTGACGTTAGGGCGAAATTTTTTTTCGCCTTAAGTTTAACGTTATCCTTTGTTTGCGCTTTTTATTCCGTCAAAAGAAATGAATAGTAATTTGGCAAATGAGGATAATCTCATTAGCTAACTAGAAACATGAATATTAATTATTAGGCATAATAAGAAAGGCTCATATAGACTAATGAAGTATTAAATTTTCGCCTATGGGTCAAGCTAGTTAATAGATATTATATATATATATATATAATAGGAAATTTTGTTAGACATAAAAAAAAATATCTGAAATAGGTTCTGTTGGTTGTTTAAAATGATAACCATTTCTTGGTCATTCATATAACTATCCAGTAGAAATTGACCCCACTAGACTTAAAGCGTACCGCCACACGTTTGGTTATGGTTCGCCTAGATATTGCACGAGAAAAGAAAATTTAAGTTGATTCAGACAGTGCGTTGTGAATGTTTTAAAGGCCATTCTCTGTCTTAAACAAAGTGTTTCAAGTTTGGTCTCCAAATGACAAATATCAACATTAAGGAATTCCTGAAAATAATGAAAATCGTAAACTTTAATATACAGAACCACGGAACCATGCCTTGGTGAATCTTAAAAATATATCCGATTTTTTTTTTAATTGAAATTAAAAACACTAACGTTTTAACACTTAAAGACCTATCAGTGATTTGAAAACTATTTGAAAATTTGCAGGATTAGCTTCACAGTGAGGATAATTGTAGCATTCTCAGTCAGTTCCTTTCCACCTGAAGATTGACAGAACAGGGAGAAAACTGCAGTTTTCCAAGATACGAATCTCCAATTCATTACTTTTGTAGTAAGTGTCCGAACGGACCAGTACTGACCTAAATTTCCGATTCTGTCCTTAGTAGGTTGCTTCTGGTCCTTATGCATTTGCAGGGTATGTTAGGCTACATGTACTTGTTACACATGCAAAAATCTGATTTTTGATGATTTTCAGCCTATCAATAGATATGGCTTATGCCATCGAGTAGAAATTTTCTGTCAAGGGCGCCACTAAAATAATAAACAGTCCCTTTTGTATCTTGTTCCATTCCTTGAAAAATCACAGTTATGCAAGTATTGAAAAGTGCTGGTGGCCTGTTCTATGAAAACATTTTTTTTTAATTTTAAGTTCAAATTGTTTTTTTTGGGTAATTTTTGTGTATGTTTTGGCCTGATTTCCCAGGTGACAATTAGTTGGCATTTTTTCCATGCAGCATCACTTGTCTTAGCTGCTGAGTTGTGTATAATGCTAGCCTTGATAGATGCATTTGCAGCCTATGTTTACCTGGTTTGGTCAGTGTCCTGCCAATTACATGTTTGCTCGCTAAGTTAGGGTCATGGATTTTTAGCAAGGACACATGTCTGTTGGTAACAAGCCTCAGTACCTCTGGACAAGACAGAGATTTGCAGTTAGCAATATGCTTGTACCCAGTAGTTTATACAATGGCATCGTATAACATAATGTAACATTTCTGTACAGGTAAAAATGGTTTATATTTCTTTCCAAATGTAAACTTTTTGTATTTTCATAATACCCAGTGTGCAATGTACCCCGTCAATAGACTTTCTGCTCATTTATTCTTGTAAGTCAGATAGTATATCTTCTACCCCTATAAAAATCCAAATATTTCTTTCTCAATTTAATAAATGTCTTGAATTCTTGTATCCACACACCTTTCCTCTGTGTGTGGTGTGTGTATCCTAATTCTGTGCCTGCCTCTCTGGCTGTTGCATGTGTGTGCCTATGGTTTGTGTTTAAACAAGATGTCAAAAATAAAATTAACACTTGAACAATCGGTTTGCTCAGAGCAAACACCAGAAACTATTTGTATGTACATGTACGGGTCTAGGTGTGGTTTATGGTGTATGTGGGTGTGTGTGTGTGTGCGGCGTGTGTGT
>JAMKCH010006802.1:0-88257 GCA_023653785.1 Ophioderma brevispina | reverse complement strand
AACTGTTAGTGTACATTTACCGATTACCTTCACACGTATTCAAAAGAACCACTGACCAAGTCCATATTGATTATATAAGTGGCCTCTAATGACCCTATATGGCCTCTGACCCCATTTTTCAATCTACATAATAAAACACTTCTGAAACTAAAATGCTATGACAACTAAAGGAACCACTAGTCCAGGACTCCTACGGGTTGCTCAGAATGACACTATGATGACGCCATGTCCCATTTTGACCTCTAATGGCCCCTATGTGACCTCTTGACACACATTTCTGCGCGTCAAATCATATATTAACTACAAACAAAATCAATTTTGTGGGCAAATTGTGGGTTTGATCCGCATCATTGTTTCACCCGTCCTTATACACATCCGATATGAATTCAATTGGTATGGTGGTAGATTTCCAAACTACGAGGTTTGTGGTCACTATTTGGAGGGGTCACTTTTGGGGTCAAAGTTCATCCGGGGTCGTTGCGGGTAACTTGGCCGTGCTTTGACGTATGGATATGTAAGTTTTGGTATGGTGGTAGAGTTTCGCCGTACGAGTTTTATTCACATTTTCGAGGGGTCCTTTGGGGTCAAAGGTGCACTTCAGGTGTCATGGAAAATGATGGTGGTGGTTGAGATAAAAAAAACGTATAACAAGTAAAAATAGTAACACATTCTTAGGCAAATACGTCCTTTGGTTGTTCCGACATATTTGTTCTCCCGACTTTCGGATGGACCAGCATGCCACAGCAAATTTTTATATTTACCATATTAACTGCTACTAGTCTATAGCCGTACGTCCTAAAGTAGTTAACCCATTAACTCGCAAGTGGTACAAAGGGATCGAGCTACAAGATAATGAACCTGATTTGATTTGACTGGTATTGCCTTTTTGAGAATGCTCCATCATTGCTATTAGTGCAAAAGTGTAGGTTATAATTATTTTAGTGCCTGGTTTGTGGACTTTTTTCCCACTCTGACAGTCCCTAAACGGGGCATGTCAGACGGCGGAGCCCTGTCAATTTTTTTTCGGGAAAGCTTTATTATTTTAAGAGCTCTATCTCATGTTGCAGTTCATATGTGTAGATGGCTCCGTTTTCAAGTTAGGAGCCTTTAAAGTTGACTTTTACTTCGACTGTTTCATTTCAATAATTTTGAAATCCCATATGTACCTTAGTTCCTACTGACAGTCCTTAAATGTGGAAGCTGTCATACGCGGAGCCCTGTCAATTATTTTCGGGACCAGCTTGATTTTAAAGCGGCTCTTATCTCATGATTGAGTTTATAACTATGTAGGTGGCTTCGTTTTCAAGTTACAAACCTTTAAAGTAGACTTTTACTTCAACCTTTGTTAATGTCTTCTTTTAAAAAAATCCAAATGGATAGGTTCCTACTGACAGTCCCTTAAATGTGGAAGCTTTCAATTGATCTTTAAGGCACCATATCCATTGGCTGTATCCCTCTTGAGGAGGTATACCACTGAAATGCTCGCTATTTTTTTTTAAATCTTCCCTGATTTTAATCAAATCTCCGATTCCAAGATCAAATCGTCCCTGATCCAATCTCAATGCTTGGCCAGCTCTGCAAAGGTATCAGGTCGTTTTCGGGTTTAACTTACCGTGCTTTGACGTATGGATATGAGTTTTTGGTATGGTGGTAGAGTTTCGCCGTACGAGTTTTGGGGTCATTTTTTCGACGGGGTCAGTTGGGGTCAAGGTCATCCAGGGGTCGTTATCGGGTAAAGTGGTGTTGCTTGAGTATGGATATGAATTTTGGTATGGTGGTAGATGTTTTTCGCCCCGTACGAGTTTTGTGGTCTGTTTTCGAGGGGTCACTCTTTTGGGGTCCAAAGGTCATCAGGGGTTGTTATCGGGTAAACTTGGCCGTGCTTTGACACGTATGGTTAGGAGTTTTGGTATGGTGTTATAGTTTTGCCATACAAGTTTTGTGGTCATGTTTTCGAGGGGTTTCATTTTGGGGTCAATGTCATCCAGGAGTCGTTATCGGTAACGTGGCTGTGCTTTGACGATGGATTGAGTTTGGTATGGTGTGGAGTTTCGCGTACGAGTTTTGTGGTAAGTTTCAGAGGGGTCATTTTGGGGGTCAAAGGTCATCCAGGGGTCGTTATCGGGTAACGTGGCTGGCTTGACGTATGGATATGATTTTTGGTTATGGTGGTAGAGGTTCGCCGTACGAGTTTTGTGGTATGTTTCGGGGGTCATTTGCGGGTTCAAAGGTAAGCCAGGGAGTGTTATCGGGTAAATTGGGCCGGCTTGAGTATGGATATAGTTATGGTATTTGGTGGGTTGGTAGAAGGTTTCGCCATTCCGATTTTGTCGTCATGTTTTCGAGGGGTCCATTTGGGGTCAAATGTAATCCAGGAAGTCGTTATCGGGTTAAGTGGCTGTGTGTGATTGACGTAGGGATATGAGTTGTGGTTTGGTATGGTGTTTATAGAGTTTCACCATACGCGAGTTTTGTTGTCGTTTTCGAGGGCGTCATTTGGTCCAAAGGGTCATCCAGGGGTTTCGTTATCGGGTTATGAGGTAACGTGGCTGTGCTTTGACGTATGGATATGAGTTGTGGTATGTTTCGCAGGTATACGAAGTTTTGTGGGCATGTTTTCGAGGGGCTCATTTTGGGGTCAAAGGTATCCAGGGGTGTTTCTCGGGGTAACTTGCCGTGCTTGACGTAAGGATTATTGGTGTTGGTATGGTGGTAGAGTTTCGCCATTCGAGTTTTGTGGTCATGTTTTAGAGGGGTCCTTTTGGGGTCGAAGGTCATTCAGAGTCGTTATCGGGTAGCATGGCCGTGCTTTGACGTATGGATATGAGTTTGAGGTATGGTTGTAGAGTTTCGCCGTACGTACGAGTTTTGTGGTCAATGTTTTCGAGGGGTCATTTGGGGTCAAAGGTCATCCAGGGGCGTTACGGGTAACGTGGCTGGGCTTTGACGTATGGATAGAAATTTGGATATGTGGTATTAGAGTTCGCCGTACGAGTTTGTGGTCATGCTTTTCGAGGTCAATTTTGGGGTCAAAGGTCATCCAGGGGTTTGGTTTCGGGTAACTTGGCCGTGCTTTGACGTATGGATATGAGTTTGGTATAGTGGTAGAGCTTCGCCATTCAGTTTCTGTGGTAACATTTTCGAGGGTCATTTGGGGTCAAAATGTCATCCAGGCGTCGTTTATCGGGGGTAAACGTGGCTGTGCTTTGGAGTAGGATATGAGTTTGGTATGGTGGTAGAGTTTCACCATACGAGTTTTGTGCGTCATGTTTTAGAGGGGTCCTTTTGGGGTCAACGGTCATCCAGGGGTCGTATCGGGTAACGTGGTGGGCTTTGACGTATGATATGAAGTTTTGGTATGTTCCGTACAGGTTTGTGGTCATGTTTTCGGGGGTAATTTTGGGGTCAAAGGCATCCAGGGGGTTCGTTATCGGGAACGTGGCCTGTGCTTGACGTATGGATATGCGTTTTGTTATGGTGGTTAGAGTTTCGACGTACGAGTTTTGTGGTCATGTTTTCGAGGGTTCATTTGGGGTCAAAGGTCATCAGGGGCGTTATGGGTAAGTGCCTGTGCTTTGACGTAGGGTATGAATTTTGTATGGTGGTTAGAGTTTCGCCAGTACGAGGTTTTGTGGTCATTGTTTCGAGGGGTCATTTTGGGGTCAAAGGTCATCCAGGGGGTTGGTTTATTGGGAACTTGGCCGTGCTTGGAAGTATATGGATATGAGGTTTGGTATGGTGGTAGAGTATCGCCCTTCGAGCTTGTGTCATGTTTCGGGGGGTCATTTTTGCGGTCAAAGGTAATCCAGGGTCGTTTATCCGGTAACGTGGCTGTGCTTGACGTATGGATATGAGTTTTGGTATATTGGTAGAATTTCGCCGTACGAGTTTTTGTGGTCATGTTTCGGAGGGGTCATTTGGGTTCAAAGGTCATCCAGGGGTGTCATCGGGTAATTTGGCCATGCTGACGTATGGATATGAGTTTTGATATGGTGGTAGAGTTTGCCGTACCACTTTTGTGGTTCACATTTCGGGCGGTGCATTTTGAGGGGTCAGAAGTCATTTGTCGGGGTCATTATGGGTAAACTTGGCGGTGTTTTCATACCCATGCGTTGACGTATGGATAAGAAGCACCCAGGGTGCTAAATAGGTCAAATACAGTCCTTGCGTTTCCTGTTCTGAAAACATTCCAGTATACTAATTCTAACGGATATACTCAGCTAGCGACGACCCACGGGCCAGCGCGGGCTCCACACTACCTGGGCCACCAAAGCCATATACAATTTCTGAAAATAAGTTACAGTGACCACCAAAACATGACTCAAAGGAAACTTGTAGGACTCATATTATAGGTAGTACAGTTTGACCTCATTAATGAGACTAAAATGACCTTTGCCCACGTTCAAACCTTTGAACATCTATATGTTATTTATACCGGTGGTCTGTCTGTCAATCTGTTGTCGACTGCTATGTCCTATTAGGGACGCGGATTGCACCATCCTGCAAATTGGTGGCGTGGGTGCCCATTGGACCTACGAAGACCGAGTATGTATTGGTTAGTGGATCAAAGGTCATCAGGGGTCAGTCAAGTCAAAGGAGCTCCATGGGGTCGGTAACTTTGGTGTATTCAGGCGACACTTGGTGGGCGGGGTGGTCGGATTGTTGATGATGACAATTTTAAAAGTTCTGGCCAAGGTCATCAGGGGTCATTCAAGGTCAAAGGAAAATCTCAACAACACGAGGGGCATCACGCCAATGTGATCGACCAAAACACAGGTGATAGCCAAATCCGAGGATGCCTAGTAAAATAATATAAAAAGAAACCACCGGTCCAGGACTCTATGTATGTACAGAATGAAAATTCTATGGCCCATATGCCCTTTTGACCGCAAATGACCCTACTGACATTGACCCAAAATATCTAAACATTCTTCAAGTTCAGTGATTAGCCACCCAAACTTGCTCAAGATAACCCTGGCCAAGACCCGTGGGTTATATGTCAGTAGACCTGTAATGACCCTACATGACCTATGACCCCACAAATACACGTCCCATAACCATCCCAATTGATGGTTACCGCATCACTGATGAAATCGTCATGTTTCACATATAAGCATATCACCAAAAAACATGATTAATTTTTCATGATGTTTCCCTTATATAAAAAGGCATATCACCAAAAACATATATTAAAACTGATGAGAGAAATCAGTCCATTCATTTGGATAGTATAGAACAATAATGTTAAAATAAATGCGTCACAGAAACAGTGTGTACAGTGGTCCCAATTAATGTGGTCTACCACACATACTTCAACACATAAAGAAAAACAGTCTTCTGGCTGCCTTCTAGCCTTGTTTAAGGCGCTCATACCAATATTCATGATTCAACGGCTAATATAAATAATTGTCGTCATATCCCCTCAATAAAAACTAAAAGAAGTGGGCCGACGGAATTCACTCCTTTCTATTAAATGCCTAATTTTGAGGTCTCCAAATTTCACTTGGCCTATGTTACAGCTTCCCACTAGCAAGTTCAATAATTCAACTCGGGCAGAGCGCCTTGTTCAATGTCAGGGTTTTTCTGCATTTGCAAACATTTGATACGAGTTTTGTACAGGGGAAGGTTAAACCACAAACAACAACATGTCATCAAGGCTGTCGCTTAAGTAGCACAACCACTGCGCCTGACCAAAACAGGTGTTTGTGGTTATACCTATAGACTAATAATATCATGGTTCCAGCAAGTGTGCACAAACCAGACCACTCAGCAGTTGTACAAATTTTTGTTTATTGATCTTTCTCTAGACAGGGTAACCCCTTCAATGATAAAGCAATGATTTCAAACCTGAAATAACACAATGTTCAAAAAATTGAGAATGTTAATTATTGCAGCACAGTGATGAAAATAACAAGTTTGTCGGGTCGTAGCAGACAGCATTGATCAAGGCTTGTGCTTCCGCGCTCACAATAATGCATTCAGCATATTTAATCTCTTTGTCACCAGAAACTGCTGCATTAGTAACGTGCATTCAACTGGAAGTTACCACAGCGCTGACTATGATGTTGATCATACTCTGACTTCAGCAAGGTCGCACTTCAAACCTGTAGATTTCACCATGGAAAACTTAAGGGTCTGTCGGAAGATACATGCATGCTTAAGTGAAGATGTGAAATCACAGAGGTTCATTACTCTGAAAGAGAACAACATCGATCCTGCAAGACTGAAGAAATGGCTGAATCCCAGATGCAGCAGCTTAGCTCTGCTTCCGAGTTTGCAGTAAAGTCTTTTTGAGAGGTAGGAAGACATTGAGTCATCGAGTCCGCAATCATAGCTTATAGAGGACAACTCGCATACAGTGGACGGAAGCCACCCTGCAAGAAAACCTGACTCCTTAAGAAAAGCCAGAGGTGAAAGTAGGAGGATTGGAGCTGTGCCAAACAACACTGGCTCAACAAAATCTTTCCAGCGACATAGAACATGCACGTGCCCCATTTCGTGATAACATTCAGGACATAGATGAAGGGCATATAAAGTGGGAAACTGGACCTGCCGTTAAAAAGTTGAGAACCCCTTAAATCTCAATCTGGTGAAATCGCACCAACTCGAAATAGATGGAGAGATGGGTGGCGGGACACTATCTGGAACTTTAGCAACAGGAGAATACAGTGCTGAGGAAGTCCCAAAAGCATTCTCGCCTATGTTAGCTGAGCCTTGACGATGAACATATTGAGCTTGAAGATGACACAAAATGGCCAGTGTATAGATCAGGGTAATGATACAATTCCACAATTCATCAAAGCAGAAAGCTGCACCCCCAATACCACTTCTACACCAACCTATCTGGAAGGAAGCTTGACCGGCAGCTTAATACCGGCAGCACCTCGAGGCCGTATGCGCCAAGGTATCTCGAGGAATAACTACTGGTTTTTTTTTTTTTTTTTTTTTTTTTTTTTTGCAACTTGCTGGATTATTCATGGGGTGCCCGCCCAACGACCTACGCCACCATGCCTTGGCTATGTATTTACAGCACTGCTGAATATGCCGCCCAGCATGATGTAATAGCTCTCACACAAAAAATCTGGAATACGACTCAACGAGACTTGAGACCATCATGGCTGCATCCGTCTACTCCATCTGAATCTACCCGTGCTTTCAGGCATTGCACCTGCCAGCACTTCGGAGAGAACCCCACAAGACAAAACTAGTTGAAAAGGCCCTGCTGGAACAACAAGCACCTGACCTGCATAACACCGTCCAAAGAATCACACAATTGGTTAGACAGAGGAATGCGCTCTCGCCGACCTTTTGCCGGACACGCTGACTAAACTCTGCCAGTTCCCATTAACATCTTACAGACATGGCATACTGCCTGGTTAGATACCCAAGACCAGACAATTCTCTATCACACCTAAGACAGAACTACCACCTGGCAGCAATCTCCACGCAGGAATGGGTCACCTTAAACCGGATTGCACAGGAGTCGGTCGCGTCAACAGCAATATGACCGATTGGGGGCTGCGGCCATCGCCAGCCTGACAATGTGGTTCTCCCTCACAGAATTCGGGATCACATTCTCATGAGTGCCCTTACCTTTCGTCCACCAGTGGACATGGATTTCTTACCCCCAACAACCACAGGAGTTGGCTCCAACGCTTACAACATGTTTCGCTGATGGCCTCTACGCAGAAGAAGAAGATCTCCACAACCTATGATGGAACGAAGGTGAAGTACATGCCAACATTTGTAACCCTTTACAAAAACAAGGAGATGGGTGACTGCAACAACTATTGTGGAATATCTCTCCTCAGCATTGGGGGACAAATTGTTTGCACGTGTGACACTTACCAGGCTACAAGTTGTAGCTGATCAGACGTATCCTGACTCCCAATGTGGCTTTTGGTCGGAGAGATGTGCGCCCGGACAAAGATAACATGCGTCGTGAGGGAATTGCTGTTTGCCGATGATGCAGCCTTTGCCAGCCACACTGAAGAGGACCTGCAACATCTAATGGATCACTTCTCCTTGGCATGCAAAGAGTTTCGCCTGACCTTCAGCATCAAGTAGACTGAGGTAATGGCACAAAATGCCCCAGCCATCCCATCAATCACCATCAATGACTCAACACTTGCAGTAGATGCTGAGATCAACGCACAAATTGGGAAAGCACCTACTGTGATGGCAAAACTCAATACCAGAGTCTGGCCAAGCAAGGTGCATCAAGCACGCACCCTTACTACCCTCCTTTATGGTAGTGAAACTTGGACAACATATGCCAAGCAGGAGATAAAGCTGAACATCTGATGTCTCCGTAAGATAATGGGTTACAATTGGCAGGACAGGATCTCAAACAACTATGTCCCAAGCAAGGCAGATAGTACTACAATCCATGCCATGTTCAGCGAACGACGACTCCACGGGATGGACAAGGGATGTATCCCAATGATCTTTTATACAGTCAACTGGAGTGTTGCCCAAAGATCGTCCTTAAAGGCACTATCAGTGATTTGATAAATCAGATATATGAAAAAATCATCAAAAATCAGATTTTTGCATATCTGGAACTGGTATTGGTATTCTAACATACCCTGCAAGTGATACGACCACACGCAGCCTAATAAAGACAAAATCGGTTATTTTAGTCATAATTGTCCGAACGGACACGTTCTACAACACGTAATTGAATGAAGATTCGTATCTTTGAACACTGCCGTTTTCTTCCTTTTCTGCTAATTCTTGGGTTGGAAAAAGTAACTTATGAGAATTCTACAGACTTATCCTTCACTTTTAAACTATTCCTGCAAATTTCAAATATTTTCACTCTGTCAAATAAATCACTGATAGTGTCTTTAACTGAGATTCAAGGACTCATGTAAAAGGGATCTCCATTCAGCCCACATAAGACACCGATACGTTTGAGGATATTGCTGCAGAACGTTTGACGCTTGACCTGGAAACACGCAGGAAAAAACGGGGGTGAAGGCGGCTGTGGAGGTCAGAAGTGTCAAGCGGGCGCTCGAGCTTCAAAAAAAAGAAAGGCTTCTACCACATGTGAAGATTCCATCTACACCTGCAGGTCCTGCTTGGACTGCTACTCAAGCCTGTACAACCATCGCAGACGCTGCAGTACAGCTGGGCGCGAACTATCGTCTTCATAAGACGAAAGGATGAGGAGGAGGAGGATCGTCGTCGTCGTCGTCCAAGGAGACTCGCTCTCAGAATCTGTTGAAGTTAGCCATACTAATACACTGTTAAAAATAAACTTGTAAAAAAAACAGGCATTTGACTGGCAGCTGGGACTCACTACATGCAGAACGTAAAATAACTGGAGCCGTAAATATACGAAACCATTGCAGGGAGCGTAAAATAACGGCGTAAAATCTCAGCTTCAACGTTATTTTTGGTTTTTGACTTGTTTAAACAATATTAAGAATTAAAACGTTTATTACAATCCTCTGACCAAATTTTCACGTTGTAGCTATGGCATCATGCAAACATTGCATTTACGTTACCACGTGTTTGTAAAAAAGTTATATTTCAGGCAAACAATTTTGAGAAAAAAGGCAATAAACAAAAGGAAAACGTGAAGAAATAAAGATTTAAACCAGTGTATACACTTTGGTTTTATATGGTAATGTACATATTCTAATGTCACCAATTATTTAATCATCACATGAATAAACTAAATACATGCACCTTACATAGATTCGAACCAGGGCCTTAAGATTACATACATACATACATACATAAACAGATCTTGATATAGCGCAATATCCAAAGATTGATCAGAGCGCTTTACACAGAAAAAAAAAGAAGCTAAGAACAGCAAAATTGAGCAATACAAGAAACCAATAAATCAATACAAATGAGTTTTGAGATTTTTCTTAAAACTACTAACAGTGCTGGATGCTCTTATACTTGGTGGGATGCTATTCCGAGATTTGGTTCGCAACCTTATCCACTACACTACATGACTTACTGATAGCAGAATGCTAACATTAAATATAGATATCATTATGTGTGCGTACTACTTTTTGTTATTAAACTAAATATGATACAAAAAGGAGGAAAAGAGTTTTTTAAACTATTTTTAAAAATGATAGGGAAAATAAGATTTTGCATTTTTTAAATTACGTTACTTACGACGTTATTTAACACATTATATAGGTAAAACGATGTTCATAGTTCTTATTCTTACATTAGAAACAAGTAAGTTACAAAAGAACGTAATATTACGGAAAATATAATAACGGTCAGCGTATAAATACTACTTTTTTCAAAATGTGTAGTATTATTTTTAGCCACTGTTTATTACATTTTCTGCTTCCAAATTGAAATTTTATGTTAGGTTTAGGTTATAAAGCGTGAAGATTATTGAATAATTTGGGTTTACCGTAATTTAAAAGGTAAAGTCTTGTAAAATTAGGAACATTTTTAACAGTGTATGGAACTGCCTACAATCGTAGATTGTCTTGACAGCCTTTCATGTATCCGGAATAGAGAACGAGATAGCAGACTCCAACTCCAGAGTGTTCAACAATCGAGTAGAGTGGACGTTGAATGCAGAAATATTCTAAGAAATTGGCAGAATTTATGCTCAAAAGTTGTAGACCTTCCACACGTAAAGGTAGTATGAATCGCGCAGCTTTATAAGGCTAAGTTTGGCTGGTGTTCTAATAAGAGGATACGCAATCCAATTTCAGCGCCTGTATAAGAAATAACTGGAGTTTCTGGTGGACAGCAAGAAAGGCTAGGCTTGCCATGTCGAACCTTAAGCATGTTAAGTGTGTATAGATAAGGTATTTCAAAATATCACGACCCGATGCATGGAGGGGAAAACCAGGGGGAGAAAAATTGCTGGTGTCTATACCCTTCTAAACCTAGATATCCAGTAACATGGAACCGGTGCTGAATTTTCTCTGTGACTTTGGAAATCTTTCTGAAAAGATGTTGTCACTGAATTTAGTCTTGATTATAGCCCTTGCCACTCACATCAGGGAGTGTGTCATCAGTACTGATATTAGGTTTTTGTCAGTTCCCAACAGTGTCCTATGTTTTGTTCTTTCTCGCTTGCAGAAACAAAGCAGACCTTGTTATCCAGTTTAGAGTTGAGATTGAATCTTTTCAGATACTCGTCCTTGTCCAGTGCGTGGAGTATCGGTATAAAACAAAAGCTCTTAGGGGCTCAGAGTCGCAAATGTTAATAAGTTGTGTGAAACCATTCAGAAAGGTGGTTTCCTCTAAAGTGCATCGTCAAATATGATTTTACACTGTTTTACACTGTTTGAACTGTTTTCTGGTCAAAATGACCAGTTTTCTGGTCAAAATGACTTGTTTTCTGGTCAAAATGACATGTTTTCTAGTCAAATTGACCTGTTTTTCAGCTAAAATTTAACTAGAAAACAGCATAAGATCATAGTTTACTCGGCAACCTTGTCGAAACACGTTTGACTAGGTGACGAAGTACAAGTAATATAAAATTATTAGGTTTAGCTTAACAATCGCCAATTGGAGTAAACATGGTAAAGGAAAGCGTAGTATAATCTGAGATTATGCAAAGGTACATACCTGCACATGCATACTGTTTATACTAGCCTTCCGGAGTGAGAATCAATTTCCTTCCATGTAGCTGATCTGTGCCTGAATTCAACTTTCTCAAATGACCATTGATTCATTATGTAGCCAAAATGACGTTCTAAGTATTTAAAATGTATTGTAACTTTAAGGATTTGTAAAATTATATGTATGTTCAATTGTTGTTAGGATTCCAGTTTTAATTTTCCCTACCCATTGGTTGCTAAGGTGTTTGCTTCAACCCTTTAGATGCAAAGTTCTTTAAAAGAGGAAGTTACAAGGTCAGAGGTCAAAACCTCGTTATATCTATTTTTAGGGAAAAAACTGTTAATTCTGGTAATATGTGCCCATCAGGCGCTACCTGAATAGGGTCTAGGGTATACTTAAGTTACCACAGCAAATCACGATAAAAATGTCTACTGAATACCTTATAAACAAAATGAAAATTTATGCTGACCGGCTTGCAAATTCAGTAGCGGCCATTATGTGTAATTCAATATGGCGCCCATCTTATAATTCATTAGGGTACTAGGCAAACCCAACAACTTTTGAAGCAGTCCATGTGGAATGCTCAGTGTCGTAAACATGGTATTGCCACCACTTCTAATAATTTATGTTGCCTTCAACTCACATTTAACCCACATTTTAGCACAATTGTGTGGAAACGGCGGCCATGTTGTTTTTTTTTTAATTTTTAAGGTGAAGATGGCGACGACGTACCGGTTAGTCGTTATTTTTTTGAAGGGGCAGAGTACAAAATGATCTGCCTATTGAAACACGTGCTTTGTGGGCTCTGTTGTATCAGTCATATCATTGCCCCTGCCTTTCCTATAGAGAAATGAAATTTACAGGAGAGAATTTTGAATTCATAGTCTTTAAAATATCTTCTTTTGAACGTAGATCCCCGGCGTAGATCAATGTCAGTCTTGTCTATTCACTTAATGTCGCCGTATCACACCGCCAGAACGGTTTCTCATCCACATGAATGATACCAAAAGGGCATCTCTAGGACATATAATTCGCCACAAAACTACACAAATTACGCTCAAGTTTTAGGTTTTTTAGGAACTATATCGGTGTTCCACGGCGGAGGGATTTTGTACTGTGTTCCCTTAATTCAGCACCCTCAATTTATCCTAAAAATGTTAACACTAACCCAAAAAAATGCATACAGTATTTAATAATTACTAGCCTCATAGCAGATGTGCGGGTGAAAGTCAGCTGAAAAGAATGGAATCAAATCAAAAAGGAAAGAAAAGAAAATTAAAATTGATATGATGTGATACATATTGTATTATGCGCTCAAAATACTTCCACTTCCGCATTGACTTTCCCCAGGTATTCCCTTGGTTGAACAATAACTCCCCAGATATTTTTTTTTTGTAATTTACATTATCAAGCTCAGATATAGTCTGTAGTGTAAAACAATACACTGAAGGGTACCGTAGTAATCTTTGTACTATAAGTTTGAAAGGATATTGTTCTGTTTTTACTTTGTGGTAATAATAATTGCATGAAATACTTGCTTGGGGTACGGTGAAAGACACGTGCTTGCTTAGGGTAGCTAATTCCCTGGAGCTAATTGCGCTACTGTTTGTTTAGGGGTGAGAATTCCAGGAAGTGCTTGTTTAGGGTAGCCAACTGCGATGTTGATACTTGTTTTTAAGGGGTGCAAATTCCAGCTTCGAAAATACATGTTTAGGGTGTAATTGTGAATGCTTGGTCACGGATGATACCCCTTGTCAATGAGAAGTGCCCCACTCCGGGGGGGGGGGGGGGGCAAGTTGACGTAGTGCAGTCTTTAGACAAAGTGTTTGATAAGGTACCCATGATCGCTTATCCGCTAAACTTAAACTGCCCGACCCTGGAATGGATCACATCCTTTAGCTTCCTTTTAAACAACAGATTACAAGCTGTCTTTGTGAACGGATCCCTTTCGCCCAAGGGAAGCGTCATCTGGAGTGCCCCAGTGTTCTGTACTTGGACCTGCCTTGTTCTTGCAGTATATTAATTACATACAAGATCAAATCCAATCTACATGCGCTTATTTGCTGATGACATCATTATTCATTTACAGGGATATGGAGCCACGATGAAGACCATCCAGATGGATAGAAGTTCTTGTTGTGTGGTCGATGTAACATTTTTGATCAACACCCTTGGGCTGGGATTCTCTCCATACTAGGCACCTGGCATCCCAAATGAATATGTTTGATAAAATCCAACAAAACCTGGCAAATATTTAGCTTCCGCCATCATCAAACCAGCTACATACAATATTGGCAGACGCCATCACCTGTTCAAATTCAGCATTCCAAAAGCAACCATTCTACCCACGCACCATCCGACTTTGTAATCTGGCAGATGAGACCTCCTGTGCGCGCAAATTGGTATTATATTTATAACAATTTGCAAGCCCAATAGTGACATAACACCAATGATGAAAGACAGGACGGATGGAAAAGGGAGAATAAAAGAGGACCAGATTAATGAAAACACACACACACACAAACAAACAAACCAACGAAAACCTAGCTACAGGATCGGGTAGGTAGTTCCATAATGTGGGAGCAAATGCATAAAAGGTCCTTTTGGAGAGCCAACTGAAGGTGGATCAAGAGAAAGGCTATTGAGATTGCGAAGGGTGGGTCTAGGGTGGGCCTTGAAGGGATTAGGAGAAGAGCAAAGGTGGTTGAGAATCTTGAAAAGATGGCACAGGACAGCAATGTCACGACGTTTAGATAGAGAAGGAAGGTTGAAAGCGAGGAGGAGGGCCGGGGAATGATCCAGGATGAAAATGGACTATGCAAGCAATCGCTGAGTATAGATTCCAACCTGTTGGTAAGTGTGATGTTTAAAGGATGCCAGGTGATACTGCCGTAGTCAAGGATGGGTTGAACCAAGGGGCAAGGTACAGAAAACGGCGTGTAGTAGGGGAACGTTGTTAAAAGCCCTGTGGATATAGCTGATGGTTTTCCTGGCTTTCTTGTAGATATAGTACACGTGCTTATTTTAAGGTAAATTTTCAAAGATGTGAATACCAAGGAATTTAACAGAGGAAACTCTTTCAATCACCTGGTTGTTAATGCTGAGACAGAGGTTGGAAAGGGATCTTTCTTAGTGGGAATAACCATGAGTTAAATCTTGCTGGCATTGGCAGTGAGATTGTTGTTGGTAAACCTGTTATAAATAGTCTGCTTGAAAACTGGTGATATCACTATCATGATTGATGGGATTGTAAACGGTGGTGTCATCAGCATAAAGAACCAAGAAACTGTTAAAAATGTAGAATGACAAACACCATTGATATAGATAAAAAAGAGTAGAGGCCCCAAGACAAAGCCCTGGGGAACACCAGAAAGAACAGGGTCAGGATCAGAAAATTATGCCATGAACGGAAGCAGACTGGGTTCGGCGGGAAAGGTACAACCTAAGTCAGCATAGAAGGGGATTATAACAGTGATCCCAGGAGTTATCGATCACTTTCTGCCGCAACTCAACGCAACTCGCTGCAAATGCAGTTGAAATAAATTTAACTTAATTGCGGTAGCGCGATGCGGTAGTTTGGGTAGAGTATGCAGTTCAAGAAATGCAACTCACCGCAACCCAAATGCAGTAAAGTATGAACAAACGTTTAGGTCGAATATGGCTACAGCCACACTTTCGGATTTTCAAGATGCTCATACTAATCATTAAAGGAACACATGTACAATGGCATGAAAAAATATTCAGACATAATGAAAAGAACCCTTACTGAAATCACTTCCACAAATTTGAAAACAATTTTGATGTTAGTATTCTGTAAAAACAGTAAAAAATATCAAGAGTTACAAGAGATTCCTGCTAGTTTGGACATCCCTGCCAGTATTTACAGTGTATGTAGCACGTTTTTGACACAAGTAAAAAGCATTCAGACATAGTACTTCAGACTTGAAGTAAGATATTGATCTGACAAAAGGTGGATTAGCTGGGATTAGCAGATACACAATAGCAATGATCCGTGAACTGATGACTGCATGCTTTTCAAGTTTGATAAAATGTTGTCAGTGATGTCAGCATCCTTGGCTGTCTGTGGCAGAGAAGTGAAGCTTACAAGGAAAATGATATTATATTAGTTAGTTACCCCTCCTTTTTACCAAATGTAACACCCAAATTGTTTTCAAATTTGTGGAAGTGATTTCAGTAAGGGAGTAAGGATCCATTTCATTATGTCTGAATATTTTTTCATGCCATTGTGTCCCTTTAAGGGCCATGAGGAGGGTGTCAGCTGTAGAAGACTTCGAAAAAAAGCCAAATTGGTGGCTGGTTAGAACTTTGTTGAGATTGAGATGAGAAAGGATGTGTTTGTGGACAGCCCTTTTAAAAATCTTGCAGATAGTTGGTTGCAATTATATGGGACGGTATAGTCGGGAGGGGGGTCTTGGACTTTGGTCGGGAACCCATGCTCGTTCAAAAAACAGAGGGACTAGCTGCTAATGCGGGACTATCGCTAGGGGTATCAAATTCACAATAATCAAGTTCTAGTCCCGCTAGGGGTATCAAATTCATTGACATTGTGACTGGTTCAATGATACAAATAGGAAAAGGGAACCTAAACATATCAGCAAAATATCCCTGCGTGTGTAATTACTCTTGCAGTAGCACAAGTGTCATTTCTTGTATATTGGCTATTTTAAAGGTATATCTTTTATTCACGTATTGAGAACAGGTCCCGCAAGGGATATAATTTCACTGCAAATTGGTCCCGTTAGGTATACTCACTGAAAACTAGTATAATTTCACCAAAAACCGGTCCCGTTAGGGGTATATTTTCACTCATTGGTCCAGTTAGGGATCACTTTCAGAACGAGCATGCATGGTAGGCCTACACAACAAACCTCTGAGACCCCCCCCCCCTTTCTCGGGTATAGTTGGAAACAGAGTGACGATCACCAGATTTGAAGATCGGAATGGCCCGAGAAAGTTTCCATGCACTGGGTGTACACCAGTGGAGATGGAAAGATCTGGAAGATCTTACACAGAATGGGTGAAACTGTAACGGCACAATTCACAACATAGCTGTTATACCATCAACAAATGCAGCTGGGTTATTTATTTAGCCTACGAATGAGCTTTCAAAATCTATCACTGCTATCAAAACTATAGTGCTGTATGCAACTTGTAAAGGAACGGCTCCCTCCGAGTTTTGTGCTAAAAATTGATTTTGTTGTTGACCAGACGATCAGGAAATGATGGAGTACAATTTTCAGGGCTTAATTCCCCTTCTCATAGGCCAAGAATTTAGTTTACGTGGGAAATGTTCTGGAACAAGCTGAAAATGTCGATTGGTGCAGAATGTGTCTAGAATAACAGACTAACAGCCCCTAAACCTCTTTGTGTTTTTTTTCAGAAATAAGGGGGCAAAGTTTGTACAGGTAAAATTACAGAAATATTAGAATTGTCCTATGTGTTTTCCAACATTTTTGTCATGTCCCAAGGATCAATAAAAAGGTATATGTTTGCCCTATCTACACCTGTGTTTAAGTACTAAGACTAAATCATTCAAGGTTCATCCTGGGGTAAATATTTTCAAATGATCCATTTCATTGAAACCAGAATTCAAATTGCTCGGAGAGTCAATCTTAAAACCAGAAAATGTCAATTCAAATCACCTACATGGATCAATATTGACCTACAATAGCAGAAAGCAGTGACCCCCATAGAGCTTGTAGAACCCCATCACACTCGGCCCTGTAATTTTGCAAGTATGACCATCACCTTTTTAAATATTCATTTGGTGTTCATGTACAACTAGATGAAGAATTTGACACATCTTTCATAAGAACCGACCAATTCGGAAAATTTTACCCCCAGGATGACCTTGAGCCTTTTCTACCATATAGTTATTAAACTACAGCCATAGATAGGGCAAACTATACCTTTTTTTAATCCTTGGCCTTACAAAAATTTGGAACAATTTTAAGACAATTCTAATATTTTGTAATTTTATTATTATAATGATTAATGTTTCCCCCTTATTTCTGAAAAAGCACAAAGAGGATTTTTTTGGGGACTTTTAGTATATATTTCTAGACACATTCCTGCACCACTTCTGACATTTTCAGCTTGTTTCCCAAAGAAATTTCCACCTTTCCATTGTTTTAAAAAAAATTTTATTAATAACTCTTGGCCTATCAAGGAGGGTAAAATGTTAGTACAGGGGGAAATGTAAAATCGAGTCAACTTGTTGTTTTATGGACATCCTTTAACCCTATGCCTTAGGTTCCAACCTTCAGTTGAGTTAGAGTTTCCCTTATGGTTCACGGTCATTACTAGGGTAAAATTTTTAACAATACTTTATTTAGTTTGCAATTGGTGACAGTTGTTCGTATTGTCTACAGAACCAAATGCACTATTTACGTAGCGGCATTTGGATTGCACAATTAAATGGCAAAATGTCAAGGTCTATACATGGTGTATGGGGGTCAGCCAAGACTGAGCTAGACATTTAGGGATCAAATACCCTCGGGCAAATACCATTTCCCATATGACGCTCCAGATTTTTGACAGTAATTGTCCATAGGAACAAACCGCCGAGCAGAGATGCAAAGTACCTAAAATATCTGGAAAACCCCAAAAACACCCAAAGATTGAATTATGTCCATGGAATCCTGACAAAGAAGTTAAAAAAAATTTGCCATACAGCAATGGAAAAACCTATTGAATCATATATCATGTTTTTTGGCCGTTGTTTTCTGTACCACACGTTTAATTT
The DNA here is from genome assembly GCA_023653785.1 of Ophioderma brevispina. NCBI lineage: Eukaryota > Metazoa > Echinodermata > Ophiuroidea > Amphilepidida > Ophiodermatidae > Ophioderma > Ophioderma brevispina. The sequence goes on along the minus strand of JAMKCH010006802.1, from coordinate 69,929 downwards.
AGTGCGGTATAAGATTGCTATCTGATTATTTCCGCACGATGTTCCGGCAAAACGGTCAGTTTGAAGTCAGATGAATAGGTAAATAAGCTGTAAAGCATTCCTAAAATCCTGAAAACTGTGGAAATTGTCCATAGAAGATGTGTACTCCTCAAAAACAAAAAAAAACCATTTCCCATGAAGGATTGGCTAAAATACCAGAATTACCACCCTACCACATAAATTCTTTCCCCTCGACAATAGCAATCAAGTCCTTGTACAACGCAGCAACTTTCACGAATTTAAAGGGCTTGTGTCCGATTTATGTGTATTGTGTTCTCTACGTGATATGATAGCCTGGCCCTTGCACATACAGCCCCATCAAGTAAAGTGGGAAATAACCTTGCGGTTTTTGATGGTAGAAGAAATAATGCCATTTGTAGAGCCCTAATCAATACTGTGGTAATATGGATGGTTAACCACAAAACGTGCGGTTTTTTGTTTATATCTTGGGAATGAAATGGATTTGAGGACTCAAATTTCCAGGAACGACAATGAGAAAAATACTGCCTTCATTCATCTGATATCAAAATCCATACTACTTCCGGGTAAATCAGGGGGTCCGAAAGACATCGGAACACCACCTTTAAACTCAACACCATACGCCTTCAACCGGTCCACAAAGGTCGGTAATAAGAAATAAGAACTCACATGAACGCCATCGCCAATACAGTATTTGTTGGAAAGCCCCTACTATACCGTCTATAAAATAAATGCCCTGGATATTGCTGTTGCGCCCTTGCAGCGAGCTTGTTTACCGTATTTCTGCTCCCAATGAAAGTTATGTGACTTGTCAACAAAAACCGGAAGAGAGCTGATTGTGCATGCACTTACCTATATACCACTGAATTTCCGAAAATCATGTACCGGTGTGAAAGCAATGATAGTCCGGCGGGGAGACACAGTCCGGTGCTCATAGACATAACGAATAAGCGTGACACTCATTTGCGTGAAGATTCACTAAATCGATGCCCTCTTGTTCCCCATGTATTTCCCAAAAAGGACTAATGAGAGTCTACGACCGACTATAATTACTTCTACCACCGGTGAAGCAGATATTCCGGCGGGAGCCACAGGCCGGGGCTCCATAGACGATAACGGAATAAAGCGTGAAACTAATGTTGCGTGAAGATCAACTGAATCGATTGCCCTAATTGTTCACCATTGTTTCCCTGACATGATACGCCGGACCATAATACTTCTACACCGGTGTGGAAAGCCGATATAGGCCGGTGGGAGCCATAGTCCGGCGGGGGCCCATAAACTATCACGGAATCAAGCGTGAAACTAATGTTGACGTAAGAGTCAACTGAATCGATTGCCCTATTGTTCACGCATTTTCCCGGACTAATAGGTACGGCCGGACATGGTATACCTATACTCTAACACCGCTCACTCATACACTTGAACGGTTCAATTTCTAAAACCTTGGTTTTGCGTTGATAATCTGATTGTATGGCACGCTTCTGGCAAGGCACGCTCCACGTATCAATCATGGCGAGTTTTCCCTCCCCCCCGCGCATGTCAATTTTCACGTCGCTGTTATCGAGTTTTTCCATCCCATATGTCGAGTGTGCGCGTTATACTTTCGAGTTTAACAACCTATCTGTCCCTTTTGCCCTCTATACATCGAGTTTTGCTCTCTATATGGTGGTTTGACATAAATCATGTCCAGTTTTCCTCATGTTCCAAAAACCTCATGCCGAGTTTTCAAAATCCTCGACATGATTTTTTCTCAACATGAGGAAAATCGACATGATTTTTTTCTGGACATGAGGAAAACTGGACATGTATTATGTCAAACTCACCATATAGAGAGCAAAATTCGATGTATAGAGGGCAAAACTGGACAGATAGCGCTGTAAACTCGACATATAACGCTGCACACTCGACATGAGCAAACTCGAGTTTGCTCATGTTGAGAAAAAAATCATGTCGAGTTTGCTCATGTTGAGAAAAAAATCATGTCGAGTTTGCTCATGTTGAGAAAAAAATCATGTCGAGTTTGCTCATGTTGAGAAAAAAATCATGTCCAGTTTGCACATGTTGAAAAAAATCATGTCCAGTTTTTTAAAACTCGGCATGATTTATTCTGGACATGATTTATTCTGGACATGATTTATTCTAGACATGATTTATGAAACTCGGCACATAGAGTTCAAACTGGATAGGCAGCGCTGTAAACTCGACATATAGCGGGGTAAAACTCGATATACAGCGCATGAAACTCGACATGCGAGGGAAAACTCGCCATGATTTGATACGTGGAGCGTGCCATACACGCTAGAGCGGACATAAAACGTCGAGTTTGACAAACCGCGTCGAGTTTGCAAGTTGGCCACGGCATGCCGGCGAGTTTTGCAAGTTGGCCACGCCATGCCGGCGAGTTTTGCAAGTTGGCCACGCCATGCCGGTGAGTTTTGCAAGTTGGCCACGCCATGCCGGCGAGTTTTGCAAGTTCGCCACGCCATGCCGGCGAGTTTTATTTTGATTTTTTATTAATTTTTTTATTTTGTTATTACTTATTTTTTATATTTATTATTTATATAAAGTTATCTTTTATTTATTTATTATTTATATTTATATAAAGTTATCTTTTATTTATTTTTATTTAGTTATTTTTTATTTATTTGTTTATTCAATTATTTGTTTTTAATTTATTTGTTATATTTATTTATATTTATTATTTATATTTATATAAAGTTATCTTATTTATTTTTATTGATTAGTTTTTTGTTATTTGTTTATTCATTGATTTATGTTTCTTTATTTATTTTTATTTATTTCTATTTACTTATACTTTATATTTATATTATTATATACATTTGGTGTATTTTTAAATACATGTTAGAATAAACATAATAATATAAATATAAAATATAAGACAAGTAAAAATAAAAAAATAATAACAAAAAATAATGAACAATAAATAAAAAGTAACTAAATAAATAAATACAAAATAATAAATAAAAGATGACTTTATATAAATATAAATAAATATAAAAAATAAAAATAAATAAAAATCCAAATAAAACTCGCCGTCATCGCGTTGCGAACTTGCAAACTCTCGCCGGCATGGCGTGGCCAACTTGCAAACTCGCCGGCATGGCGTGGCCAACTTGCAAACTCGCCGGCATGGCGTGGCCAACTTGCAAACTCGCCGGCATGGCGTTGCGAACTTGCAAACTCGCCGGCATAGCGTTGCTAACTCGACGTTTTATGTCTGCTCTAGCGTGCCATATGATTGTATAATTTCAAAGCCAAAGTCGCCAAGCAAATGCTTGGCGACACGTGTCTCTTCTTTCAAAGAACGTCCAGAACTCTACCAGTGATGGAAGCGAGCCCGTCGTCCTGCCGGGGTTAATAACTGTCGTCGTCGTCGTGATCATAGAGCCATGGCAAAATAGTACTTAACGATAATAATGCACACCATTCACAACATGCTGAATAACAATTTAATGAAGAAATCAATGTTTTGATTGCATAAAACCCAGGTCAAAATTCCAGTTGATCCCGGTGTGAAAGCAGATATAGTCCGGCGGGAGCCACAGTCCGGGGTTCCATAGACGATAACGGAATAAAGCGTGAAACTAATGTTGCGTAAAGAGTCAACTGAATCGATTGCCCTATTGTTCACCATTGTTCCCGGACTATGAGTACGCCGGACAATGATTACTTCTACACCGGGTGAACTGGTTTCAACTGGAACCAGTTGAAATCCAGTTGATCCCAGTTGAATATCCAGTTGAATCAGTTGATTCCGTGACGGAAAATGGAACAATTTTCAACTAGGTTTTTACTGACCAGTTGAACTCAGTTAAGACCAGTTACAAACAGTTAAAAACAGTTGAAACCAGTTAGTTCCGTCACGGAAAATGGAACAACTTTCAACTGGGATCAACTGGAATTTTGACCTGGGAACGAAGCAATAATATTTTTGGTATTAAGATATTACGCGAAATCGTCTTATACTTCGTATGTGTAAACCTATAAAGCAGTTATTAACGAATAATTTACAGTACAACATATAAATGAATTACAAAGAGAAACCAGTTATCACTTAAAGGTGGGTAACCCGATCCATCAAGGTCCGATTTTTGATATGATATCTCCCTCACATGAAAACATATCCCCATTCAAAAACATCTGATTACAAATTTGGGTATAACATTGGATGGATCGAGCCCATATTTATTGGTCAAGCTATGAGTTGCAAAAATATTGGGCGAGTCGCAGTCGAATATTTTAAAACTCATAGCGAGACCAATTAATATTGGGCATATATCATTCAATTTTATCATATTATGTTTTGGATCCAAAATTTTCCCACTCATGGATCCATACAAACATAATAATGGGTTAAATCCGGCCGTTTGGTTAGTAGAAGCAAAATGTGCATTAAATTGGCCCATAGGACAGTGTGAAGACGTCGTTTTTTGTTCATAACATCGAGAGGAAACATTTCCTGGGCCTAAAATTTCACTGAGTGATGAGAAAAATAAGAACTTTCTTCTGATACTTGATGAAGTAAAGTGGGGGGGACGAGGTTGTCGATCGGGTCACCCACCTTTCAACAGCGTGCGTATTAATATAAGGTGCGCTTAAAACTTGCATTTGTCATAAATTATATATAAGACCAGTGTGGATTTCACAACGATTTCAACCCTTCGTAAGACCTATCGTAAGCAAACGCATCGTAAGTTACTGTTAGAAATTCCTATTACGTACGATGCGTTTGACTTAAGATGGGTTTACGATGCGTCGTAAGTCTTTCTGAAATGTAGCCAAAAAATGTATCATTAATCGAACGTTAGGAACTTTTGGCGATGGAGGGTTGGCCCAAGTGGTTTAGTGGAGCGGTTTGGACTGCAAAATTGTCGACAACCCCTCCCCTCGGTACAACAAAACGCAACCACTTCTATTCAAAAGAGAGTAATAATAATTTTAAAAAATGACGGGTGTGGTCAAAAACTTTGGTGGCAGGGGTGTTTTTTTTGGTCAAAAAATAACGTTTTTGAGCTAAAAACTGAAGAATATCAAGATTTATAAATTTCTTAGCAAACGAAATTTTAATCATGATGCAATACTATCAATCTCTGACATTTATATTATAGGTTTCTGTTTTATACAATATATAGAGGGTCTAGAATTTTAGCCCCCAAATCACCTTTTTCCTTAAAAAAACACACTTTTTATCACATGTCACCACAACGAGTATTACCTGAACCCTTTATGTAATGTATAAAACCTGTATCAATAACAAAAAAGCATACCATAAAAATAAGATTGTAATATTTTTACTTAAAAAAATAACAAAAATAATAATTTCGCTTAATTTGCAGCCCAAAATGCATTTTTCGGCCTAGAAATCATCCCTGCCACCAAATATTTCAACCACAACCATCATATTCTTAATCTCATATATTTATCCTTCAAATAAAGGTGGTTGTGTTTTGTTGTACGGAGGGGAGGGGTAACTCGAAACTAGAGCACTTTTCAAAGCTCGGCCGCTCCGCTAGTTGCTTTCACACAATCACACAACTCTTTGGATTGCATGCTCAGTTTTCAATTTCTAAAAGCTGATCCGAAATACACTCTTAAAAATAAAAGAGTATAGAACCAAAGGAATTCATAGAAGTATGGAAAATCTTTTTGACTTTGGTAAGAACCATAGAAAACTTTATGTGTTGTGCAAGGCATATATACCTACACTGGATAAACCATCTCAAAACAGCCTAGGGTTCTTTTACACAGCCAAAACAGAACCTTTTGCAGTTCTCCCTAGAACATTTTTGGAAAGGTTAATTCTGTACATAGGACAAACTTATTCTAAATGGCAATTAACTTTAAAAATGTACATTTCGCAATCCTAGCATCTTCATTTTGTCTATGGTTCAGATAATCTAACCTCGCGAAAAGGTCATTTCCTTGATCAAAAAAATCAGTTGATTCAGAAGGTGCGTTTTGATGTTATCAGCGAATATTTGTATCACTGTGTTGTAATTTCTGAACGAAGCTATGAAACATGAAATGTATCTTATCGCGGATTTTAGAAAAATACATCTATACATCAATATTTTGTTCCGTCTATAAACTCCGTCTATATGACTTCCACACGTTTCCCAAAACTGGTGCATTGTGGGATGGACTCACGGATGCATCTCATAACTTTAAATTTTGAAGTGCCCTCGTTATCCGTAAAGGTCCGTTATACCTCACTGCACTGTGGGTTGCACTTTCTACTGCAACTTCTTATTGTGTCCAAATCCAGTGATTCCCAAATATGATCCAGCCAGGGTACAACGTCTGGCTGCTTCACTGAATTCCGCAAGGTCCTTGTTTGTGCATTGTTGCTCCAACAGTGGGCAGACCAAAATATGTTCCATTGTTTGCGGTGCTGTTCCACAACTGCAGGTAGTGTCCTGATCTTCTTCCAGGTAGCCCCACTTCTGCAAGGAAACCTTAGATCGGCCAGTTCTGGTTCTCAATCTGTTGAGGCATGCATCGCCATGAGGAGTCAACTCCAGGTGGAAGATGCTCACCAGGTTCAATACCAAAAGATGTTACTTGGTTGATAGCAAGTCTTTCTTTCCACAACTTTCTTATATTCCTTAGAGACTGATTCAAGAGGTTGGACTTTACTTAAGAAACTCTCTCCGGATTTAAGGCGGTTGGCAGCAAGTCTCTGTCCGGACATAGGGTGCTTCACATTATACTTGGCAGCTACGCTCTTACTGCAACTCAAAGCAACTCACTGCAATCTTGGTCAGAAGTTGCAATTCGATAACGCAACTCACCACAAGTGAAGTTGCAGTGAAGTGTGAACAAACCTTTACATGTAGTCCTTCTGATTTGTTCTTTGGAGGTCCTAGCACCTTCTACATTGCCATTATTAAATGTGTTTGCAGAATAAAAATTGATTATAATATGATCCGTGGTTGAGCTGAGATGACTATAAGGCCAAGAAAGCTTCCCGCTCGCATAGGTGTAAAAAATCACAATTTTACCGCATTTCTTTATTTTTTAAAGGCTTCAAAAATTTGCACTTTTTTCAACTGGTCAAGAAAAAAAGGAGAATTCGGTCGCGAAACGGCCGGCGGAAAAAAGTCATCTAAAAGTGTAATAAAAAAGAACAGGGCATAGATTTTTTACTACTAAAACGCATAGCGCTTTGGGTTTTTGAGGTACACGAAGTGGAGACAAACTCTTTTATTTATTTTTTATTTTTTTTGGCCTAAACTTATCTGAACTTTTCCCAAGTATGAGAGAAATCCGCATAAATTCGCCCAATTCAGATTGCAACTTTACTGTTGCAACTGCACGGCGGAATCGAGCACAGTTTTGACTCTTTCAGGGGAGCTGCAGTGCATTTCGAAACCTCTCCAATAGCTTATACGACAATTTAAAAAACAAAATGCAAAACATTGTGTAAACTAATTTTGTCCAAGATTGTAGTTAAAATACATTGTGCATTGCCATGTAAAAGTACAGTTTGTCCAGCAAACGGTAATGGCGTATCGCTCCCAGAAGTCTATTCGTAAGTATACGTAATGCGGTAGAAATTCACTCCCTCCTTATCAACAACTGCCAACCGTTCATCAGCTGTCAAAGTCATTGCTCCGCAAGGTTCATACAGCATAGGTACCAGGCATCGTAGGTGTTTACCCGTCATACTGCAGTACGCTTCAAGAGTACCATTTTCGTATTCGTAGCAGTCTGCATCCGTAGTGGTGACAAACGTGCATCCAGACTTGATGTCCACACAAGATCCTGTAGCAAGTGGAGCGTCGATGCTGAGGACCTTTTCTCCTGTTATTTTGTCTAATAAATCGATTTTATCGGCGATGGTTGTCACCGCGATTCTTTGACCGAAGATGTTGATTTTATAGGGTGCATCCTGTAGGCGAAAGGTGTTCAGGCACTTCCCCGAGGAATCGTGGGTCGTGATCACTTTTCGAGCGTAATCACCGAGAAATAATGTTTGGTTGTCAACATCTTGTGCTATACAGGTGTAATTGGCATCCAATGTCTGTTCGTCTGAAGATGTCACCTCGCTATATTCACCGGACATCTGTCTGTACAATCTGGAAACCGGGAGCGTCATTGTAGAAAACATGCTTTGAAACTTACCAGATATTGAAAAGATCTTGACATATGGTGTTCTGTCAATTATCGCATATTTGTTGTCCACTTCAGCGACTCCGTGCGGTAACCAAGTTCCGGTCTGAGAAGTTTCAGAAGACGTTGTGCTGACCCAGCATGGTTTGTCTTTATAGCCACACGGAGGTTCTATTGAAAGTTGGAGCTTGTATTCCTCATCTGCGACGTTCTCATATTTGCCCTCTGTCCTATAAACACCTACTCTGGATTTAAAGACTAGTGCCAAACTTCCATCAGACAATGCCGTGATATCTTCAATTTTTTCGGCTTTACTTGGTTTACTACAGGCAAACGTAAGCTGTCCGCAGAGTTCAGCACTAACGTCCTTCACCTTGGATGTCTGCAGACATCCCAGCTTAATCGTGCTATCTGCTCCCTTGTTTGGCATAAATTTTATACGCGGGAATCTTTTGTCAATGCTTGCAGGAATCTTCTGTTTTATAAGCATCATCAGGTTCGAGTGAAGCGTCTGATGTTGAGCAACATATTCGTAGTCTGTGGCGTTGTTCAAGTTCTCTCGGATAGCTTCACACACGGTCTGAAGTCTGCCAGACATGTCGTCAACTTCTGCTCTTACCCCTTTGAGGTCATTAATATGTTCCTCGTGCATCTGTCGCATCGTGTTAATCATTGCCGCTCCCCGCTGCTGGACAGCTTTTTTAATGTTTCGTACACATCGATGGATTTCAGCTTCCTCTGCCGCCATAAATTCTGTAAGAGTATTCTCTACTTCGGATATCTCTTTCGATTCTTGCGCCAGCTCATCTAACTTCTGTGACGCCTGAAGATGAAAAATATAGTACAGTGGAAGTAAAACATTTCACAACCTTGTTATATTTTGTTACTGAACATGCTGAAATATCTAGAAATATTGAAAATGTGTTAAAAGCAAATTTCTTGGCGTTTCCGAGATCTATTTTTATCCATCAATTCGCATTTTCAGAATGCATAAATTTTACAAACAGTATTATTGGAAGCTGGTTTCTAAAATCTGTAGAAGTAACCATGAAGGTACACATGAGTTTAAGGGAGGTGTAAGGAAGAATTTGTGCTTTTCTCGGGAAAGAAATGATTTGGAGACAGACTACCATCTATGAACGTAATTAAGAGGGAATTCCAATTTATTAATATTTATACCGATTACCTGTAAGATCAAGAGTCGGGACCTTTCGACCTCTTACTTGACGCAATAATAAGCGTATGCATTGCTTGTTCACTTACTTTACACAACCCCCCTGCGTCCGTATCCTTCTGTTCCTCTACACTTCTTTGACATTGCGGCATTTGTGTCAGGGTACGGATGGTCGACAAACACGACAAAAACGTGACACACCAGAAAGTCATCGGTCTCGAATATAGATGAAGTTTCTCTCCCTCGTGCTCTCCGCAATCCGGAACCTCGGTTTGTTCAAGGTTCCTAAAGCATGAAGAGAGGGAGAGGAGACGTGTTTTGTTCTATAGTGTTAAAACTCATTTTCTGTATGGTATAGATTTCGTAAAGTATAGAGTACACCAGGGCTTGGTCATGACCCCACGCTTTTCGACACTTATTCCCAACCAACTGGAGTAGCATCCCGAAAACCAGCTGTTAAAAATGGTACGCAATTAAAAATATTCATTTATCCCAAAATGAAAGCTGGAAATTGGGGCGAAATTCTCAAGTTCGGGATTAGGATGTAAACCTTAAAACTAATATATCTAACAAAAAAATGAAAGTCCCGTGAAATCTTATGCCGGGTCCTAAAACTACCGTGTCCGCGTGGCTGTCCTACCACCCATCTGTCTATTGTGTTCGCAATGAGCGCTGTATGCATCATTTTTTCAGCACTGTACCCAAATGGCCCCGTATTCAAGGTCACGGTTTATTCCGTACATGTTGCTATGGTAGCTAGGGCACTCTCTCATGGGGGACACTCAGTTTCTTTACACCGGTACACTCACTATGAGTTACAATGTCCTCATCCACCAAGGACACAGTAGAGTGAGTTGTACTTGTACATACATTGACATGAACTGACCCTGTGTGATCTGGGTATCATATATAATGCCCAAAAACCAGGGGGTGTATTTTCTAAATACACTGGCGAATGGAGGGTACTGAACTGTGCCAATGGAAGTGAGATTTTATTAGCTCATATTGACTACAAGTTAGCATAGCAAAACTTTCACCCCATGCAGTGAATGTCTCTACCACACTACACCCATCGGATAAAAGCCCCAATATGCCAAAGACAATACATTTGAACAACTTCATTTCATCAGTAGGCCTAAGTCATCAAATTCGTAATATTAATAATCATATAAACAACGTTAGTATATATCTTGATCACGACACTAAACATTCAGTTTGTGGGATCCCTCATTTCATCTCGTTACGGTTTAATCCTTAATCTGGATCGTTTGGATAGGGTAGCGCTCTTCAATCACCCCACAGCAGAAGGCTGTAAAATTTACATTCTCTACATCGTTTCCACATTCCGTAGATCTGCTGCTGACAACTGGTTGCTCGTCATCATGTCACTCCCTTAACCATTTACCCACCTACATTATGACCCAACGAAGTCCGCAGCATTTCACAAATGTTAGCTATCAAATACTACATGTATTTCTAAGTATATCTAATAATTTGAACATACATTTATTATATTAATTAAATCCTCAAAAAGAGATGTGCATTATTTGCCTTTTTTTGCAACTGCGATAAATCTTTAAAACATGTAGCAATCGTATGTAGGGTTGATTTACAATACCTTTTTCTGCAGTTCATCCTTTCGCTCAGCTGCCTCCACCATATTCCTTAGTCTCAAGTTAGTCTTCAACCCATCAATGCCTTTAAGGATAACAGTGATGTGTCGACATTCAGGACAATCGATGGTCTGTCCCCTGCCCGAGGACCTGTGGAGGTTTTCCAAGCACTCTTTACAATAGACGTGAGGACAGTCAAGATCCTTTGGAGTGCGGAATCTACTCAGACAAAGTGGACATTTCAGTTCGTTATCTATTGCCTCTTGAAAATCGTCTGCTTCTGCCATTTTGTTTGAGCTTGTGATGTATACCGGTATCTTGAAATTCAAAGTAGAAAGATAGAACTTTCTTATTCAAGCAAATTAAAAAGGCGATCCTTAAAATGTTGTTAACAGACAAGTCGGCGTTCGGGTGTGGATTTTATCTATAGGGACTGGGACCACTTATAGGCCAGTCAAAATAGAATGAATGCTGCCTTAACCCAACACTAATTGCAACAGAATCAATTCCAACAGAATTGTATTGAGAATACCTTTAAAAACAACATATCAAAAGTCTACTAAATTCAAAGGAGTGGAACATACATTTTTAAGGGGGTAAGGTTTATACAGGGGTCAAAATATGAAAAGTATCAAAACGTGTCGAAAAGTATGCCAACGTGTTCGTTACATTTCCAGGATTAAAAAAAGGTATAGTTTGCCTTATCTGCAGGTTGTAGTTCAGTAGTTATGAGTCAAAAATAGGTTCAAGGTCACAATGGGGTAAATTTTCAGATATATCCGTTCGTTATAAAAATGGTGTCAAATTGTTCGTCTAATGGTACAGAACCCGAAAATATACTGGTTGCACAATCTATAATATTCGTTGCATAATTGGAACGCAAAATGTGACTGGGGGCTACAGGGTCTATGGGAGGTCACTAGTCATAGCTCTGTAATTCTAAAATAGAAAGTTCAAACAAAGAATCTCTTTACATTTACTTATCTAGTGGGACAAATTTAACAGTTTACAACCAGTCCGATCAAAATCGGACCATTCTATGAATTTTACCCCCAGGATGACCTTGAACTGTTATGAGCCTATTGTACTAAACCTATAACGCGTAGATAGGGCAAACTATACTTTTTTAAAAGCTTAGGAGTAGCCCAATGAATTGGTACATCATTTAAATCAATTCGAACAATTCTAATTTTTTACCCCTGTACAAACGTTGCGCCCTTATTTCTACATGTTCCACTAGGTTGATTTTGGTAGACTTTTAATATATTATGTTTGGACTATTTCGGAGTATATTAACACCAAAATTGTTTCTGTTGCAATTTGTGTGGGGTCAAATCATACAATTAGTGGACTATTACCCCTAAATCAGGGTCAATTTGGTCGATATTCGACCCAGTAACATTTTAACACTTTTAAGTCAATATCAAGATTAAGAATGCTTCAGAAAATGTTGTTTTATGTTTTTCCTGTTTAGCCATAAGGGTAAAGCAAAAAGAAAAAGGTCTCAACATAACTGAGGGGAAAACATATACAGGACAAAAACAAAAACAAAATGAGCCTGTAGATGATAACACATTGTTTCGTGTGTTCTCATCCAGAGGCTCATTAATTATTGATAAACTGAGACTTTATAAAAAACAGGTTTAGTTTGCCAACAATTAATGCAATTACTTTAAATAGATGTGAAACGGTATATTTCTATAGAAAATAGATTTTAACCCTAAAATGGACACATCTCAAAAATTGGAAAATATGTGTGCTATAAGTGACACTTCATAACCTATTTTGTAAACCAGAACATGCATTTATCATTGTTATCATTGTATGATACATTGTTTTGCTATGCGAGTGACGCAAAGAACATGAGTATAATGAAAACATTGAAAGCATCGGTATACGGTCGAAACAGGATGTATCTTTACCTTGATAAGATATTTTTAGATAATCCAGGGTGTTATCTCGAAACTCTCGAGGGGGCACTCCGGTGTGAAAGCAGATATAGTCCGGCGGTAGCCACAGTCCGGGGCTCCATAGACGATAACGGAATAAAGCGTGAAACTAATGTTGCGTAGAGTCAACTGAATCGATTGCCCTTTTGTTCACCATTGTTCCCGGACTATGAGTACGCCGGACTATAATTACTTCTCCACCGGTATTGACCGCAGTAACAGTATGGCAATTAGCTAAATGCTTGGTAAACTTAGTTTTTTTTCGCCGATAAACATAGACCGTATTCAATCTTGTCCATGTTGGTGTACAAATAGACGCACTCCAGTATCTACAATACATTCCCTGATCAATGATCCCTGTCAATCGCTAAACATGGATCGATTGAAGATTATTATTGCAGTCCTGAAGGTATTAATCTTGTCCACCAATTTTCTATTTTTGCTCGATTGGGGAACAATTATGAAAGCGATTCCTATTATGTACTTTGTTCCGCAAGTCATCTATTACTTACGTGGCACAAAGGCCTTTCTCGATAAGAATGATTTGTGGAACTTGACGTGGCTCGTATATTTTATTCAGCTCACGATACCTCTCGCCTCTCTCCTCAGTTTGATAAAAATTCCATGCTCTAAAAACCAGTAATTAATACTCCTCGGCCTCACATATAAGGTGTCCTTTGTATTAAGGTGTATGGTGTAGAAGGAATTTTGGCCGCCCCACGTATCACAATTGCTTCGTATGGTATCGATACTGGTACGTGTCTGATGCATAGCAAACCAGTCGTTAATCCCTGCATCCTGAATTGAATCATGCCTAATTTTCCTTTTTTCCCTATTTTTTTCCACTTCAGAGTGATGTCGGGGGTTCGCCATATAGGTGAAACCTGTAAACGGGGCCGTAGTTCCTCGCTTTCCATGTATTCTGACTTTCACTGATCCAAATGAGTGAATCCAAAGAAAATGTTCATCCGACCGCGAAGAAAAATCTGAGCGCTGTGAGCAATAAAGCTCACAATCCACAATCTACAGCTTCGCTGACCCGGACATGGTTGAACTTTTGAAAAGGCAAACACACACTAGCAAAAAACATGTTCCAGCTCTTGTATTGTATCCACATTCTACTTAGAGCAATATGCCCTACAATTCAGTTTCGAAAGAACTATACAAACAGTCATTTCCTCAGCATTTTTACTGCCCCGTGGGATGATGAGTCTATTACGGAAATTTACTTCCGAAAAAAAATCTATGCTGCTCCATCCCGGGATACTGCTGTTGTACTTTTTTGCGTAAATTAACCGAACTTCCGCAAAAACATTAGGCATATAGTCTAATTCCTAGAAAGTATGCAGGATAAAAAAAACCGGAAATAGCACTGAGTTTTCACATGAATCATAAATTCTATATACCCGATTAGACATTTGTTGTAATGAAGTCTAGCTAAGTCCATTGAAAAAAAAATGTTTAGATAAGAACATGAAATATAAGCCATACATACATATAAGTTTCTTTGACATGGGGACATTTCCAGAAAGAAGCGCCCCCAATTTTTGTCGAACCCGTTTTTTTTGCATATTTGGAATGCTTACCAATGTATTAGATTACAGTTTGTTTGCTCGTATCCACAAGTCATTGGTAATGGCTTTGTGGTGGTGTCAGGATTTGTTCAGCTAGTGTGCAGATCCGGGGCCGCGTGTATCCATGATACGGACGCTCCTAACATGGCCCGCTATTTGAGGCTGGGGCGGATTGGGAACAGTCAGGGGTTTACACCCTACTCTTATTCGACACTGACTGCGATGTACATGTACAGTTGTGACTCTCTGTACACGGGACCGACGGCTTAACGTCCCCTCCGAAGGACGGGATGCTTTCATGATCCATTTGCCCAATTCCAAGTGAACCATAGAGGAGAGTGGTATTCTGTATTTAATCAATAGCTGGTATACAGATCAAATCCAGAATTGATTACAGTGAATAAGCCGAATGTCGTCTTTATGTAATAAGATGTTGATTTATAGTGTTTTCTGTCCGATGCACGACAAAAATCAAAGGATGGTTTTCTTTAGGGACGATTAAGATAGCAGGCAATTAAGTTCAAAACAACTTGAGGTTTGCGGTTTTCCTTTGTACTTGTTTGTCCAATAAACCTACAAAATATTATCGGTAGGTAGTCTACAACCGAAGAGTGCAATTTGAGAGAAATTTGTATCCTAAATAAATCTCCTACTGTAACTTATAAACATTATTAAAAGACTATTAAAATAACTTCAAATCCACACGTACACGAAGAAATACATTAGCTTGCATTAACCGCCGTCGTCGTCTACCGAAAGGGGATGGTTACCACCACGCACATGTCAAATTCACAAAATCTATACCCGATCAGGTATTTATTGTAAGTCTATTGTAAAATTGTGTTTCGATATAATACACAAGCCTGCATGTAGTTGCTTTCGTTATCACTTAACTTAAACATGATTAATAGCAGCTTCAATCTAAACACACGTGTCAAATCCATTCGTCTAAAAGGGGGTGGTTACCAACACCTATTTTTTCACCCATTTTCTGGTACCAAAGACAATGTAATTGTTAGTTGATATTTTACGTTCCCTTTCATGCAAAAACAATAGCTAACAAGCACCCAACGGGATATACACGACATGGCATTTGGTGACGTCGCTTGGGCAGAAGCAATAGGACTCTGGTAGACACTAAGAATTTAGAGCCGGGCTTTTCAAACTACGACAATTTCTTCTTCTTATCGTGCCCAAACACAGTGGTTTCCAAATATGATCTAGCCAGAGATGGATAAAACGCCAGGCAGCTTCATTGAATTCCGCAAGGTCTTTGTCCAGAGGGTGTTTTTAATCAATCCCATGATGCATAGCAATGTGCCTATACCGTACTGTACTAAACACATGTCAGTAATTAAGGATAAAAGTGTTCCAAAAGTTTAAGAACCATAAGACATTTCATAATCACGCAAAAAATTCCCTAAGTACTAACGCTTTGTGGGCTAAAATGAGTATTAAAATCAGGGTTTTTATGTGTTAAGAATATGATTTTTATGTGATAACATGACCCTATTGAAGTGAAATTTCCCAAAACTGGTGCATTGTAGGATTGACTCAAAACACCCTCTGATCTTTGTCATGCATTGTACGTTGCTCCAACAGTGCAGATGTTCCATTGTCTGTGGTGCCGCCGTTCCACAGCACAGGTATAGTGTCCTGATCTGCTTCAAGGTAGCCCCAAGTCTGAAAGGAAACCTTAGCTCGGCCGATTCCGGTTCTCAATCTGTTGAGACATAGCCACAAGGCGTTCTCTTAAACTCCTTAGAGACTGTTTCAAGGGGTTGAAATTTGCTTAAGATAGAAACACTCTCAGCAGCAAGTCTCTGTCCTGATATAGAATGCTTCACATAGATACTTCAGCTACACTCTTGCATGCTTGCTACATATACGACGGATGTCTGGAGCAATTTCTGCTAGGATGTATAAGTTCTCCGTTGGATTTGGGCGAAGGCATTCTTTGATAAGCCGGTAGGAGGTATTTAACGCTGGATGAAGTTGACATAAGGGCTGATCTTTCCCATACGGGGCAGGCATACAGAGCACAGAGCAAGTGCCGTCGATCTTCGGGTATGTGGGCGAGCACCCCATCTTGTGCTAGTGAGTTTGTTCAAGATGTTATTGCGTGAACATACTTTTACTCTTCGTCTTCTTGATGTGAGTCTTATAAGAGAACGTGCGATCCAAGATAACTCCTAGGTAGACAGGGTTATCACAGTGCTACAGATGTGTTCCAGACCACGTTACTTTAAGCTGACGTTTGGTTTCATGGTTGCGTAGATGGAAACCATACACCTGTGTCTTGGATGGATTTGCACGTAGGTGGTTTTCCTCACAATTAAGAGTGAGTTGATTTGGAGAGTTTCTATTCAAAAACTGTTAAGTCTGCATCTTGTATGCTAATTCCAAGATCGTCTGCGTAGATAAAACGGTTCCTGCACTCCTCTAGGTTGGTCGTTGGTATAGATGTTGAACAGGAGAGGTGCGAGCACGATCCGTGGGAGTAGTCCGTTCTTGAGCCTACGCCATTAACTCTTCTTCGCTCCAAGCTGAACTACCAAAGACATCTTGTTTGCAAGAATTAATTGACAATGAGGCTCGTCAAGCGAGTTTGGTGAGCTCTAAGCAATCTGTATGATTAACAGTGTTACATCAACGATGATAGATCGGCGAACACCAAACCCTTCTCGAAACCATCCTTGATATGTGAGTTAGGTGAGTACTTGGCTTGTTGATATTTGCTGGCCGGAAACCTGCCTTTCACTGGAGGTGTTCGTCTACGAAGGTGCAATACGGTTGAGCAAGAGACGTTCAAGACCTTGTGGTATCGTTGAGGAGTGAATTGGTCTATATCTCTTTGGATTAGACGGATCTTTAGGAGCGTCATCACCATATGATTTCCTCCAAGATCTTTGGGAACGTGGAGATAAGGCAGCAATTTAGAGCTCAAGAAACCACCACTTTGCTACTGGGGGGGGGGGGGGGGTGTGGAAGTTTTTCAGCTGCCCTCGTTGAGCTGTTGGCATTGTCAAGGTATAAGGATTTCCTGTTGTAGTTTACCGGTTACCAGTTCGTCCATATTTGGAAGGAGCGAGTGAAATCAGGGTCGC
Organism: Ophioderma brevispina; assembly: GCA_023653785.1. Classification (NCBI taxonomy): domain Eukaryota; kingdom Metazoa; phylum Echinodermata; class Ophiuroidea; order Amphilepidida; family Ophiodermatidae; genus Ophioderma; species Ophioderma brevispina. The sequence goes on along the minus strand of JAMKCH010006802.1, from coordinate 52,358 downwards.
CATTATTACCTATTACGGTCTAGTTTGATCTTCTTAGGCTTTTTGCTGACATGCAATGTAAAAGGCAGTTGTGGGCAAACTTGGTTGGGTCATGTAACATGTGGCTGACCTGGGAGGTCTATTTGATTCTCTCGGAGCTTTGGAGTGGTAGACCATGGTTCTTAATGGCTGTTATGGATCACATGGGATTCAATTAAGGGTGTCAGGTTTTGCTATTTCGTGGGAGATCCTCTACGACACTTCATCTCTTTCGCAGTTGTTTAGCATGAAAAAGGATCAGCTTAAAAAATGGTTGTATTCTTCTGCACATTCTGGAAAGGTCTGGTATTATCCGTCCTATAGAGTCACTGGGTATGAATATCCGGGTAGTCTTGTGGGGTGAATTAGTCATAGTTATGGGTTGTGTAATCCTCTCACGCTCTGATCCAGGTCATCGGTGTATCCTCACCGGTTGCGTTCTTTTATTCTTTCTTTCTTTTTTCCTGGAAGTGCAGATTGAAAGGGGACGAATGAAGCACGGTCGTGTGCACAGCGTCGTCCAAGGAGAACAGGAAAATAATAGGTGCAATATACAAAAATGGCAGGTAAAAAAGCTGAAGATGAGACGTTCTGTTGAAGATTCCAAGCAGACTTGAAGCTGTCGATCGAGGGAAGGATCTGCGCTGGCTCAATTGGAAGGCTATTCATGGTGCCAGGGAGAAGGGAGTGCGGTAACAGTGGAGCTAGAATGTGGAATGAGAAACCTGGAAGAATGACCTGTAGGTAAAGCGACGCTTAAAAGGCACTTTGTTTGGCCTTACTGCTGCGTTGATTTGGAGATCGATTGGTCGAGTTGAGTAGTGAACAGGATCCAGGAAAACAGCGCGTCTTGTATATTACACAGGTTAGGAGAAATGTTTGTACTAACAATAGCTATAGATGAGGCTAACAATAGCTATAGATGAGGGGTTGTAACGTCTCTGGTGGCAGTTTGGGTCGTGAGGAGCTTGAGGAGAGTAGATTTGAATGATGGATAAACTATTTTCGACAGCTTGTCCGTTTTTATTGCTTCCATTGTAGCCCCATTGGGACTATTGGTATTGAAATCGCCAGTGAAGACATGAAGTTTGGTGGAATTCCCAAGATTGAACTGAGGTGCGTTTGAAGTCTACTGATGGCGGTTTATGACTGATGTTACTATGACAGAGCTGAGATCATTGGTGAGGTCCTTCGAGGTTGTTTCTACAAACGGTCCCAGTTTTCAAATATAATAGCACTTCCAGACCCATATCGATGTTGTCTATCGATGGCACGGGACCATTCCTGGTATGGTTGGGCGATGATTATAGAAGTTCTTTGTGGGTTTCCTGCAGACATAGACATCGCGTTGGAGATCGTTACACATATCAGCAATGAGTTAAAAAAAAAAACCCTCCCCGTTCAATTAAAGGTGCATCGTGATCCAAGCACCTTGTGTTTTATCATGTTCATGAGATATCCTTGAGAAAAGCTATTCACGAAATTTGTGTTATCCGATCTTGCGGTTTTGGCTTATGAGCAAATACTTGTTCCCCGGTCCCATAGGCCACTTGTTGCTGATAATTTCTGTCCGTTAGGACAGAAAATACAAAATGCGGAACTTCTACAGATGCGACCGAATTTGCACGTAAGATTTGGTACACATGGATTACTAAAGCTAACGGTTCGGATGATATAAAAATCTCCTCTTTTTTGAGGTAAGTCGGGGGGACGAGGTTGTGGATCACGAAATGCCCCTTTAAGCTATAGTAGTTAAGACAGACCCCAATAAAATGCGATGGCCTCTAGTCATGATATGGGAATACTTGAGAAATGATATTATGGAAAAAACAGTGTTTGGTGGTGTAGAGATTTGATTCATTGACGAGCAGTTACTGACAGGGGCCACAAGACGATTCTCTACATCTCCCCTCAGTCATGTTATGGGGATACTTGAAAGAAATAATGTTGTGAAAATATGTTTGGTGGTGCAGAGATTAGCTTCACTGGGGAGCCCAGATAATGAAATTGCTAAATTGGTGTCGCCCACACTGTTAAAAATGTTCCTAATTTTACCAGACTTTACCTTTCAAATGACGGTAAACCCCAATTATTCAATAATATTCACACTTTATTACCTATATCTAACATAAAATTACAATTTGGAAGCAGAAAAATGCAATTAAACAGTGGCTAAAAAGGTATTATTTATACGATGACCGTTATTATATTTTCCGTATAATTACGTTCTTGTAACTTACTTGTTTTAATTAGATACGAATTATGAAAATCAGTTTACCAATAAATGTGTTAAATAACGTCGTAAAGTAACGTCATTTAAAAATGCAAAATCTTATTTTCCCTATCATTTTTAAAAATAGTTTAAAAAAAACCTTTTTCCTCCTTTTGGTATTATTATTTAGTTTTAATTTGAAAAAAAAAGTAGTGAAACCACATATATATATATCTTATATAATGGTTAGGACTTGTTAATCTGAAGGGCCCGGGTTCGAATCTAGTAAGGGATGTATTTAAGTTATTCTATGATGATTAAGTAATTGGGTGACAATTAGAAGTGTACATACCCATATAAAACAAAGTATATAAACTGTTCTAAATCTTTACACACACCACACACACATTTTTTTTTTTTTTTTTTAAACATTTCTATCAATAAAGTCATTAGTTGTAAGGATAAGTTTAGGATGTAATCTCAAGGCCCAGTTTGCGAAATCTATGTAAGGTATGTAATTAAGTTTATCATGTATGTGATTTTAAGTAATTGGACATTAGAATGTGTACATTACCATATAAAACCCACAAAGTGTTTTTAATTTCTGTTCTAAATCTTTTTCTTCAAGTTTCCATGTTTAGTGCCCTTTTCTCAATTGTTTCTCAATGGTTTGCCTGAAATATAACTTTTACATACCACGTGGTAACGTAAAATACAACGTTGTATGATTGCATAGCTACAACGTTAAAATTTAGTAAGAGGATTTTAATAACGTTTTAATTCTTAATATTGTTAAGTCAAGTCAAAAAAAAAAAACCAACAAAAACGTTGAAGCTGAGATTTGACGCCGCTTTTACGTTCCATGCAATTGGTTCGGATTTACGGCCCAAGTTATTTTACGTTCTGATGTAGTGAGGCCCAGGCTCCCAGGCAAATGCTTTGTTTCTTTGCAAGTTTATTTTTAACAGTGCATTTTTTCTAACATCCTACCACATCCCTGTCATATGCATACAAAATAAAAATACTTACACTGGAGTTGGTTCTTCAAGCTCCAACTGATTTCTGTGTGGTAAACTATAGGCAATATTGTTTTCAGGTTTTCGTGATATCTGGCTAAGCCTTGGGAACGCCAAAAAAACCACGCTTCATTACCCCCCCCCCCCCCCGTGCATACACATTGCAAAAATTTATCCTTGGAAATCAGGGGGGTTCCGCAGGACGCAGCTCCTCAACTTAAGATTACCACAAAATTTTGAACATTCGGTTCGGTTAGACACTAGGCCCTCGACTCAGGCCCTGGATGAAAGAGTCTATGAGGCCTAAAGCAGTGCGTAACCAGCTTTGTTGTGTGTGTGTGTGTGTGGGGGGGGATCGGAAGAGGGCGGGGGGGTGGGGCACAGGCGTTCGTGATTCTCCATGTATATGTTGACCGACGGCTTAACGGTCCCCTTGAAGAACGGGGTAGGCCATATTTTTATGGTTCGTTTGCAAAGTCCAAAATGAACCGGAGGAGCGGAGATTCCAGTTTCAATCATAGTCAATAGTTCTTAAAAAACCAAATCCAGAACTTACCCAAGCGACCTGGGCCCGGGGACCTTCAGGGACCAAAGGCAATTATCCTAACCAGTGGGCCAGCTCTCCCTTAGGCATAACAAAGATTTTGTTTTTAATTATTTTTTTTTTTTTAGATCTTCTCAATGTTTTACTCTAAAATGAATACAAGATTTAACTGTTGTACTTGCTTTGTTGTCTTGTTTTGTAAGTTTTTTGTTTGGTTGGTAAAAAATATTTTGTTTTAAATGTGGCTGAAAATAATGGGTCGGTCGGCCGACAGACCAGACAGAATCCTTTTTTTTTTTTATTTGTGCTAATTTGCATAAAAAACTTTTGAGTCGGGCAGTTTTTTAGGGTCGGTCGTTGTTTACGCCCAAACAAAACCATTTTTTATGCCTTACCATGTAAATTTTAATCACACGTAGGTAGTATATGTCTATGTTGTTTTCAAGTTGTTTAAAAAAAAAAAAAAAATGGGAAAATGAACTAATTTTTGGGGAGGGCGGGGGGGGGGGGGAGGGGCAGATTCCCACAAGGGACCAGCTCCCCCCGTTCGGGTACGCCAATGTTTTTAAAATCTATACCAGTATTAGATAAAATTGACAACTTATTTGAAAAGTTTTTTAGTACTAAGTGATCATAGGGGAGGGAAATGGATTCAGAACATTCAAAAATATGCCACGCAGGGTGCAAATCAGAGCGCGATGTGGTATTTTACATGGAGCGTTGTTTAGGTGTAGTGCATGCGGTATTTTTTGACCACCACCCATGCTCCAGGAGCTGGTCTCCCTCACTAACCCTAAAGGGCAGCATAATCTAACCTGAAAAAAATATACAATTTTATGATTTTAAAACGGACAGTAGCGAGATTCGCCCCCCCCCCCCCCCAACCGAAACACTGGTATCATGAGGTTCTGTACCTAATCCAAGACCGCGAGGAGTGGTGTGGTGCCATAGTTGCATGATAACATTTTACGGAATAAATCGCTAGGTTATTGTGATCAGCACTCAGTAGAATGAAAAAAAAAAAACACCCAAAGATAGTATTATTAAGGATGTGAATCGCTTTTGCCACATGTTTGACTTTAAACAACTGATAGACAAACCTACCATGGTCACACCGACTAGTAAGACAACACTTGATTTAATATTTGTTTCAGATCAACAAAATGTGTGTCAGTCTGGGGTTTTGACGTATGGAGTTAGTGATCATTTTCTGACAAATTTTGTACCAGAAAAATCACCAAACAGGTTTTCCAGGGTTTCTGAAGAGGTTGTTTTGAAATCATTGGGAAAATTAATACATTAATCAACTGGTCTTGACAGTTTACCAGCAAAATTCATCAAAGATGCTGCGCCAGTTATATGTAAGCCTCTTACCCATATTATCAATATTTCAATCATGTCTGGTGATATTCCCAGTAATTTGAAAAATGCTAGGGTGGTGCCGCTATATAAAAAGAATAGCAAAACAGAGGCTGGCAATTATAGGCCCGTTTCCATTCTTAGTGTTGCCTCTATAATTTTTGAGAGAATTGTCTATGACCAGTTTGAAACGTATCTGAGGGATGAGTTAAACCTTTATGAATTTCAGTCTGGCTTCCGACCTTCTTTTTCCACCGATTCCTGCTTGATTCACCTGTCGGACTACATAAGGAAGGCATCCCCCGGGATGAAGGTAAATTTACTGGTATGGTGGTCCTTGACCTATACAAAAGGCGTTCGACAAGGTAAGTTGAAAGCGGTTGGCATGGCTGAAAGTTCAATAAAACTTGGTTTGACTCATACCTATCTGGTAGAGGCCAGGTGGTTGATGTGGATGGGATTCACTCCAAACCAATGGAAGTTACATGCGGAGTCCCACATGGTTCAATACTGGGGCCACTGAGCTGTTTCTACGTCAACGACATGGTCTCTGCAGTAAAGTGCAAATTGCTTCTTTATGCTGATGATTCAGCTCTGATGGTTTCGCATAAGGACGTGGGTGTCATTCAGGAGCGGCTCAGTCTGGAATTAGAGGCTGTGAATGAATGGTTGATAGATAATAAATTGTCTCTGCATCTTGGAAAGACTGAGTCAATTCTGTTTGGTACCAAGTGTAAACTTGCGAATGCATCGGAGCTGAACTTCAAATGTGGTAATGATCTTAAATAAAATACTTAGGCGTTGATTTCATCAATCTCTGGATGGGGAAATTACTGCAGAAAAGGTTTTGAAAAAAAGCAAACTCGAGGCTACATTTTTGCATAGAAAAGGGCATTTTTTAAATGTATATACCAAAAAGCTCTCGGTTTCTGCCCTTATGCAGTGTCATTATGACTATGCCTGCAGTTCGTGGTACCTGCCTTTCTCTAAACAAATAATAATAATAATAAATAATAATGTGTATTTTTAACGCGCGACATATCCACGTAAACGTGCTCAAGGCGCTGTGCGGCATCCATGAAAGGCTCAGCACATCAGAGAACCCATAATACCAGAACATATTTATGCCAATAAGCTCGATTTTAGAAGCAGGAGGAAACCGTAGTACCCTGAGAACACCTGCGGGAACGAGTATGGATACCAAATTCACAGAAACCAAATCACAATAAAGCCACAGAGAACGAGCCCCTACCGGGGATCCGAACCCGGACCTCATTGGTGAAATTCGAGGGAAGAAATACCTGCGCCAACCCGCCCCGCCCCCCCAAACAAAATAAACACAGGCTTCAAAACAACCCAGACAAAATTTTAGGATGTTTTAAATCTATCCCCAGGTCCCCATATGGTTTTTGAGGAGTTTAGTAAGGTAAACTGGCTGCCTGTCAAGTACAGAGTTTCAACCAAAACATTGTCAATCATATGTTTCGTATTTTAAATGGCCAAAATCCCAAAGTACATTCAAGATGGGATTCATAAGTCTGGCACTATTATTAGATATTCTACTGATCAGGCACCTTGCCTTATTCAAGCCACGTAGGGTACCATGGTTAAAAAAACCTTGTATGTTACAATGGCATTGTCTGGTCGAAAAAACGCTTGGAAATGTCCCGATTGAGGTCTCAAACACCTGGATTCATTATAAATCATGTATTATGGTGCGGAATTGTCAACTACATATCTAAGTTGAGTCTAAAAATGACGTGAAATAAAGAGTGTTTGGGGGTTAAAAACAAACGATTAACAGCAAACGAATTTTAGGTTTGAAAAAAGCGGTGGTCTCTGAAGTTATAGAAATCCCACAAAATTTAAAGCATCCCAAATCATTAAGTGAATGTTGTTGCTACAAAAAAAGGTCTGTTTGTACATGTTACTCTATTCTCTTCGAGGAAAGCGAAGACCACGGAAAATGTTAATCTGACATATACTGGCATCACGGAATTCGGAATTTCGTATGCTATAACATGGACCTGATTTCCATCGATTTAATGCAGACGTTTGCAAGGAATGTGGACAATAGCACAGGTCGTTTGCCTATTGGATTGTGAAAGCCCATGTAATATGCCCTGGTCCAACAATCTTTTAGTGTAAACAATAGTACTTGGGTGAACTGCCGACTAACTGCTCCATCCTTCAGTGCAAATCAAACAGTGAAAAGACATCTTTAAAGAATGAAGATTAAGAAACAGGTTTTCATGTAGTACTACACGAGAAATGCACTTTTACTTAACCAGGCTGGTCCTGTTTTTCAGGGGCTTTTTTGTTTTTGTTGAATATATATATATACTACACCCGACTTTGAGTCAACTGATTATATATATATATATATATATATTATAGATAATATTATATATATATAATATATATATATATATATTATATATATATATATATATATAGATCTTATATAATATATATATATATAATATATATATACTTATATATATATATATTCCAGACTTTATTTGGTAATGGACTTTCGTGCTGAATGTTGTCGTTTTGAAATGTATGTGCAATCTTTCCGTATTAGGGCGCCGTCCATAGAAATTGCCCTCAGCCGAGAGACATTCGCTCACGACATTCGCTCGACAATGTTCGCTCGGTATGGGCAAGAGAAGTTCTCTTCAATTCAAATGTATCGTGCGTGTATTAAATTGAAGTAATGGAGAGACATTCGCTCAGGCTGCTTGATCGGTCATAAAAACCAGGAGTTAAAGGCCAACAATAATACCCTACCAATTAGCAGTATCGATCGATTAATAAACCAACTTGTCAACTCTGCGTTGCGGTCAGCCGGGGCGTGTATGCTCACAAACTTGTATGAATGGGGCATGGACCAAAGCTGTAACTTCTTTTTCTAATAGAATATTCGCTTCTGATTATTATACAGGTATTTTTATTTGCGTGACATTTGCAGGCGGTGGCGGCCAAAAATTCTAGCGTCCGGGCCACTGGTTAACAGGTAAAAGGAAAAATCTTGAGAAACATCGGCGTATGTTATATGTTGCCAAGGAATATTTCCTCATCCAAAACCGATGGAGCTAGAGACATCAACTCAACTGTAAAGGTTTTTTTTTTAAAATTATATATTAAATATTGGCCAAAGGAACACCTTGATTGACCCACACCAAAGCGCCCAAATCGTTTGTAGTTTGCAGTATCATTGCGCATTGATACATTTGGGTGCGAGTTCATATAATGAAGAGGCTTTTGACCAACGTCTGGCAATTGTGTATTTCGAAAAACCCCGCGGGCTCTACTAAAAAAAATACCCAATTAGCTACAATTTCAAGCGTTTTCTAGTACACCTTGCGTTCTAAAAGATATGCATTTTCTATCAAGCGAAAGTCGCATAATGGTATGAAGGATTTATATAATCACTGAGATAACGCACATAATTACACAAATCTCGAGATCATAGTCAGTTGTGTGTATCATATTTTATGGTAATTTTACAAAACGAATATCGACTACGTTTTAGTACATCACGTAAAATCTATTGTAATGACTCAAATCGTCTCCCACATTACATACGTTGTATTTAACATTTTTTTTTTAGGTTTTTGGCGAAATTGGCATAATTACTTGGTTCATCGTGTTTGTTCTACAAATCACAAAGTTTAAAAAATGATTGAGGTCACTTTATGACTTTATAATTATGAATGTTTGCACATTCTTGTCGTATTCCAAATCGCCATTCATCTGTCTTGGTTTTAGATAGCGTTCTTTCTACAGGGTTTTATTTTGCCGATCGCAAAAATATAAACGATTTCACACCAAAAGATCTATTGATTGTATAATCTATCGTTTCTAATAAAACAGAGGTTTTCGCCATAGTGATGTAATATGGCCGACCAAATACATTTTTAACAAACATATTGACACTCTAAATAAAAATTAAGCATACATACACTCCATGCTTGGCATTTTGTTATTTTTTTTAAAGTAACTATATTTTGTTGTTAGTATTCTTGTCCAGAGTAACGAAACTCCAGCAGACGTATAATGGCAAGGAAAAAAGAAAACTCTCGTCAGTCAGTCGGGACTCTGCTTTCGCTTTGTGTGATGTGATGCGATTGACATATTATTAACCCTCGTCACCAAAAGGAGGCAATGACCGAAGTGTAATTTTTGATAGAAATGCTATTTGACTAGTTTGGGGTTATACTCTTAGTGTATCAAAGTTTTTGGATACAAAATTTCAAAAAATCGTATGCGTGATCTTCTGAAATTGCGCCCGTCGGGGTGCGTTATCGTAAACAGCATGTACTTAGACCTAGCGCTGTAGGTGCCGAAAACGGGTATTAAACGCGCCTAGTTAGGAAATTTCATGCGCTTTAAACACAAATCAAACCAGTTTGACGATTGGTTAGTACAGTAAAATAATAATTTCATGGTTTGGAACCATGGAGTTATTATAGTAAACGTAGTTCATAGTTTACTATAGTAACTCGATGAGTTTGACGAAGTACCAGTTTCGGAAAAGTTTTACCAATACTGGTGTGGGATATAACTTTATTGAGTAAAATCCCAAAACGACTTAAAAGTGTTTTGAGCGTGTTTAGGTTCAAAATTTAAGCTTTATTTTCGAACGTTTTGCACTCACGAAAGACCGGATTTCTACCATTTTTCAGAATCGAAATGGGTTAAATTAATTAAAAAATAAAAAAGGGCCGTTTTGCAGGGTTTTAGGTGTTAGCAGATAAGGGGAAATTACGGGATGTTCCGTGGCGTGTGCGCTGTTGGTGCATACAAGAAATTGAATTAATTATATATACACTTAGTCCTATTTTGTATTTTAAAAAGTATAGGCCTTTGTGCTCGCCTTACTTTTTACGTTAAACAGTTGTTATTAACTGGACCGTGTTTAATCATGTACGGCCTCCTCTGACAAACCTAGTAATAACATTTAAAACATGGTAATTGAAACAAAGTTCAAGTGTGGCTTGCGGCGGTACTTGAGAAGTGTTCCCGCCGGTGAAATCGATAATCAATTTGTCGCACAAAGAGAAAACGGGGGCAGTAATGGTACTGGATAACACAAGTATAGGAGGATCGGGAGAGAAGTTCGCTCACTTCTGAGTGAAAGAGCAGGTAGGAAAAATATCTTATCATAGAGATGTTCGCTCTAACTGCAGGGAGAAGTTCTCTCGCCCGAGCGAATATGTGTGAGCGAATGTCTCTCGGCTGAGAGCAATTCTATGGGAACGGCGCCTTACCATTATGCATGTTAGGCTCATCCAAATGGACCACAGTGGAAATAAGTGTACAATTGATGTATTCTTTTCTGTGTTTTTATCCGTGGATGTACTCCTAAATAAATGAAATTAAATAGCTCCGCTCTGGAACAGTTGCCACAACCTATGCTCCAGGACACACCATTTACGCTCCCATAGAATCTGTACTGCTGGGACACAGCGCCACCAATTCCGTTTCCGCATCGCTAATTGGCCGGCTATTGACATGCGCTACGTCATGGGACTCCCTAGCAGTCAGACGCTGTGTTAAAGGCTCTGCGATTAGCTGAACAAGGAATGAAAAAACGGTTTCGCGGTACCTTGGATATCGCAAAAACGACGAATCAGGTGGTCGATCTGATGTTAGAAATGGGTTCCTGACAAAAAAGCCAATTAGCCCACTAGTTTTTGTAAGCATGGCGTGTGGCATGACTTGACAGCAGCAATCGAGAATTGAGCCAGCTAATAAGGTAAGAATGTTTCAAGTTTTTTCGTCTTTTTCCAAATATAAACCTATATTATAAACTAGTCAGCTAACTAGACAATTTAGTTAGGAATATTTTGGTGCGTAAATTGTTACGATACTAGTATTTTGCGCAATATCTAGTGTACAAAAAAATCCAAATCAATGCTATTTGACCGGGTCCGAATATGTTAACAAGTTGTTGTGTACGTGTCAGCCACTTGGGTAGACGTTTCATATAGAAGTCCCATTGATGCAAATGAGGTATTACAATTGATTCCGCCATGCATCCATGCGCTGTATGGCGTTGTGCAGTAGCGCTTGACGGAATGAATAGCAATACCTCATTTGCGGGACTTCTATATGAAACGTCTACCGCCACTGGGGCATGTTACCGTCGAAAACTTGTGAACTAGCTCCCTAGCGCAGTGAAGATTTGCCAAGGTCGCGTGGCTCAAATTACTTTCTGACCGTAATTTAACAATGGGCGGCGCTGTGTGCCAAGACAACACGTAAATGGTGTGAGGAGCATGAGTGGTGGTCAAAATATCTGCAGTGGTGTTCGTCCGCAGGTCGCATCTTAGGGATTTTGGCCCTAAATTATGCTCCAGGGCCATAATTGGTCACAGAGTATATGGTCTTGGAGAATAAATAAGTCCTGGAGCATAAATTAAAAATTCTATTACCTCTACTGCCCATTATTCAAAAGCACGCTCTTTGATTGGTTGTTTACAGCCCATTATTCTGCAATAATGGGTCGCGATTACGCTCTAAGGCGTGATGCAAAGCGCACCATTCTTTTCTGCGCGTGCCACCCTCACTATAAGCGCACACGCTAACATGTACGCGGAGAAGACAAAGCGACGCGCTTCTAAAGACGTAAACTGTTACGTTTTAGTAAGACATGACCAGTTTTTTGGGCATTTTACTTTCTTACGGTAATAGAATGAAATAAAGGGTGCGAGGTTCATGTTTATGTCGAAAAATGTGTCCTCGGCAGGTAAAAACATTTTTTTAATAATGGGTCTCGGCTCGCCTAGCCCCAATTATTATGGTTTTACTTGCCTCGGACAAATTATCTTTAATAAACATGAACATCTTACCCTTATTTTTAATTCTATTACTTTACTGCCCATTATTCAAAAAGCAAGCTCTTGATGGTTAGTTAATGCCCATTATTCTACGATAATGGGTCGCAGATACGCCCTAGTGCGTGATGCAAAGCGGACATTCTTTTGGCGCGTGTCACCATCCTCTAGGCGCACACGCTAACACTACGCGGAGGAAACAGGGGGCGCGCTCTGACTGATGTAAGCAACTGTGACGTCGGTATAGAAAAAAGATGTTGCCATTTTTTCTGTTATTATTTCCTTATTTGCGGTAAAGAATAGAAAAAAGGTTGCGGATGTCCGGTTTATACCGAATAAATGTGTCCTCGCAGTAAAAACATTTGAACAATGGGACCGGCTTCGCCTCCCCCATTATTCATGTTTTTTACTTGCATCGGACATATTATTTCTTGCATAACATGAACTCTTACACTTATTCTAAAATATGGTCCAGAGCAGGGTTCCCCAACCAGGCTATTGAATACTAGTATGCGAATATGCTCCTGGAGCATATTAATGTGGATGGTTTTGAAGTGGTCCAGGATCAGATGAGAAAAATATGCCCTGGAGCAGTGGCAGTCATGAGGAGCATAGTTGCCATATGGTCCTGGAGCATGTGCATTTCAAAATGGCCCGGGGGGGGGGGGGGTTCTTAGTGAAAGGGGGGTGGGTAAGGGGGATATGCGGCCGAGAGGGTTGCATTTTCAGCAATTTTGGTATATTGCTCGTCCCTTTTTCTTGAAAATTTATATGAAAAGGGGGTTGCATTTCTGTGAAGTGTAATTTCCCAGGGTCAGCGGGTTATTGAGAATTGCCATGCAAACCTATTGAGTGTGAAAATAGTGCTGCTAGAATGGCTCAAATACATTTTACAGGTTCAGTATTATTAGTTTTCTCTCAGCCTCTGGGGCTTCGCCCCAAAACATCCTCAAGAATCTACCCAGTGGGCAATCGACCTGGAACGTGAAAAAAAACACGAGAGTTTTAGCAATTGTACACACTATTTTTGTGCCTGTAAATGCAATAGATTTTTGACGTCGTTCTTAAAACGTGATTCAATTTGCATGTTTCGACGTAAATGTCAAAACTGTTGACCTGTTTTCGACGTGCCAACGTCGTTTCGACTCGCCTCTAAACGACTATGCCCGGCTGTGGTATAGGCCGGGAGCGAGGTACGTCACATCCGCGGTGAAAACAAGGAAAGCCCAGGGAATCCCCGAATCGTGATGAAAACAAACTGCGCAAATTGCGCCTTTAAGTTCACTGCACATCGAATGACACTATGCATGCAGCGCATCGAATTACGCACATTGTTGATGCGATTTTATGTTGACCTCCCGTATGTCCGCTCCGGCCTAGAAGGGTGGGTAGCAAATCTGCAGTTTTTGTACCCTTTCGGGGAGTGGTTCAACACCTGCCGCACATCCCTACCCAAACCCACAGTGAGAACCCCGGATTCCCCCGGAAATTGACTAAGAATTTTTCCAGATGACTTAGCTCCAAGACCATATGGTCAGGGACCATATGATCCTGGAGCATAATTTCGGTCAAAATTCTCATTTAAACACACGGGTCAACATAACAGTTGTCTTTACCCATGCGCAAATCCATCCCTGGTCAATCCCCCGGAAGATGACGGGTTCTTCAAGTAGGTCATAAAAATTGGCCATCATCAAGGATGTTTTTTAGCGATTGTTATCGATAGTCGAACGCAATACATCCCAAGTGACGTAATGATTCCGTGGATTCAGGTAATAGAGCCACCTCGTTTTGAATTGTGATAGGCCAAGTGGTAGAGAAGCATACTGGAGAATCATCTGATTCTATCTGTCGATTGAAATACACGTGCAACTTTACTATCCACATACCAGGTACCCATATACTTCATATGGGTACCACCCCTGCCCTAAAAGTTCCGATGTCAATTGAAATTCCATTGAGTGGGTGGAGCCAAAATTGGTATGTCCTGTTTAGACCTCCGTCCAAAAATTAAGACCCCCTAGCTTACTGAAAAATACTTGCATACGCGACGCGATCTCCCCACAGGATTCCCGTTGCGCGTTGCCCGTCCGTTGAAAACTGCGCGCTCCCACCACATAAAAACCGTGTCGCGTTAACTCGCTAACTGCGCGCTCCATACACATCACATCGTATTAGTAGTAGTAGTAGTAGTATAATGATAATAATAAATAATAATAATAAATAATTCAATTAATAAGAATAATAATAAAATGAGCCACAAAAAAAATTCAATAGCTGAAAATGAAATCACAATGTTATTTGCATTTAATCCGTATCTGCATAAGTACAAAAGGTAAAAAAAAAAAAAATAGAAATGAAATAGAAAATAGATCAAATAATAGTATAAATAAAGATATGAATAAAAAAATATAGGCAATTTAGTCTAGAAAAAATGACGATCAATCCTTTGTCGTTTATTTCGTTGTTACCTGCACAACTTGAACTGAAATAAAGCTAAGAATAAATTATACAATAAAGAACATCTGAACATCACATGATGCTAATTACCATTTATATCCGTTAAAACAGCAGATCATTTGTAATCAAATCCAGCTATGACAATTAGTCCTTTCCAATCAGTAAGCCTAATGGCTACTCACAACAGGGCTACCATCAAATTCAAGTTTGCACCCTTTATATTCCCGTTAAAATGTTTTTGTTAGAAGCAATAGCCATTCATACCGAAAATAACAACATAAATCCTCTAGTTGTGGGTGGAGCTGGAGCATAAGTCATGTCATGTCACCTTCCCTCTACTAAAATACTAGTTTGGGGATCAATGACTAGGGAATGAATGGGAGACACTGTTAGCTGCAATTAGGTTCAATACTAAGAGTGTTGAAATATTAAATTGGTAGTGGAGTGAGGTGGGGCTCCAACTTGTACCATTGCAACTCAACTTTGAGCGGTCAGGTAGTGACCCGTATCCACACGGAGGGCCAGTACTGTGTTTTACAGCATGGTAATAATGCAATATGACAATTGCACGTGATCGAACCCACAAGGTCTCTTATGTGGGGCAGGGGTGGGTAATCATTTAAAGGGGTCATTCTTCCATTTTCAATTAGGGTCATGCCTTCATTTACCAATTAAAGGGCCTTCCTTCTTTGCCAATTAAGGGGCTGTTCCTTCATTGCCATTTAAAGGGCCATGCCTTAATTTGCTAATTAAAGGGAGCTGTGCCTTCATTTGCCAATTAAAGGGCCGCTCCCTCATTGCCAATTAAGGGTGCTTCCTTTTTTTTTCCCCCAAAAATTACCAATTAAAGGGCTCACTCCTTCATTTACAATTAAAGGGCCGCTCCTTCATACCAATTAAAGGCCGCTCTCCTTCATTTACCAATTAAAGGGCCGCTCCTTCATTTACCACATTAAAGGGCCCGATTCCTTCAGTAACCAATTAAAGGGCAGCGCTTTCATTTACAATTAAAGGGGCCGATCATCTTTACCAATTAAAGGGCCGCTCCTTCATCTACCAATAAAGGGCCGCTCTTCATAACCAATAAAGGGCCGCTCCTTCATTTACAATTAAGGGCCCGAACTCCTTCATTTACCAATTAAAGGGCCGTCCATTTACCCCTTAACAAGGCCGTCCTTTCATTTACCAATTAAAAAGGCCGCTCCTTCATTTACCAATTAAAGGGCCCGCCCCTTATTTACCCATTAAAGTGATTTTTATTCTGCGTTCTTACAAAAAAAAAACTTTACTTTTGAAGGAGTTTGGTGATGGTTCAGATTTGGACCAATCAAATTTCATCAGAATTTCATACTTAGTTGCCAGCATTTGAACAAATAGTTTATTATGATACTTTAGGCCATAGTAGAAAGTGGTCTCAAGATAAAACAGGGAAATTTGATTGGATTTAGGCTTTATTTTGTGTCGCCTCTGCCCTAAGGCAAGGAAGACACAAGGGGATCACTTGGTCCACTGTTGTGTGTTGATGTTGATGTGTCGTTGCGTTGTGATGTCTGGTGTGAAAAAAGGGTTATTAACATTTGCATGTAATTATCCACATACTTTGCTGGATTTAAACAAACTTGGGTCACAGGTGCACATGGCATCACCCACGTTGATGAGGCAAAGGTCCACATGCAAGGTCAAAGTTCATGTGAGGTTTCCAAATTGTTAAAATAGGCTGAAATGTTAAAAGTGACCTCTATGAAAGTGAAGTTCAATTGGAACCAAGCATGAATCATAGGTTGCAAACATGGGATCCCCTCATTGGTTGATGAGGGTCAAAGGTCACAGCCAAGGTCAAAGGTCATGTGAGGTCAAGTTGTAAAAGGCTGAAAAAATGTAAAAAAGTGACCTCATATGGAAAAGTTGAAGTTCAATGGAACCAAACTTGAATCATAGGTGAAGCATGGGATCCCTCATTGGTTGTTGAGGTCAAGGTCACATACAAGGTCAAATATCATGTTAGGCCTATCATTCACTAAACGCGACGGCAGGCGACACAGCGGTCCGAGGACCGATGTATTTTTATCCAAAAATTGGGGGGTTAAATTTAACACAATAGCCTTTTGTGAACTAAACATTCAGTGAATTACCCAATGTTTAACTATTACGAATCGGTGACCGATCTACGCATGAAACGGTGTGTGAGTGGTGTGTAGAGAACAAAACACATTCTACAGGGGGGGGGAAAAAGAAATCATCAATTTAATTCAAAATAAGCTAATCCAACAATGTCATCCCACTCAAATATGTGTTTGCAAAAGATACTTCCCTCTACATTTTAAAACGGAATCGAAAAATAAGATGTAGGTGGTAGCTATCGCGTGAGATACATCGATAGGTAATCTCACAAAATGAGCAAGTTTTCGAGAACCTGTCAACGCCCCATTGGAAAAAAAAAAAAAAAACAAGCGCATGGTGAACATAGACCACGCCGCTTGCACCACTTTTGATGAGTGTTGAGTTTAGAATTGTAAGTTGACTAAACGGGGACTGCGAAATGTGTCAATAGGAGGCGTTGGTGTGACTGGTACAGGGCTTCAGAGTGAGAGTGTTTGGAAAGTTCTGATTGACAAGCTACAGGTGGGTTGTTTGTTGATTGTAATGTGGCACTCACGTGGCGGCCGCTGCTACTTTAATGACATTTGTGATGTACAAGATCGCCAAAATATATAGTTGTATCCAGGGAAATTGAAAGTATTGACATGTTATCTACTATTGGCCTATATGACATGAAATTATCTGATTGTGCCCTTATTGTGGGAGGAAAGGCCGCTTTCGTAGCGAGGTATGGGCTTCGACGTAGGATGAAGCATTTATAAAACCAAATGCATTTCCATTATAAATCTGCCGAAATTTTACACTTGTTTGATTAGACCTTCTGTTCTGTCCTTATAGCAGGTCCCTCAATTGCTTCTTGAAGGATATGCTTATTAATTACCTTAGGGGACGGGGCATGCATTATTTACACCAGGAGAAATGGAAGATTTAAACTTATTTTTCGGCGAGAAAGGTCACATTCCCTCCTCGCTTCTGTTAAAAAAATGAAAAGTTAAAAGCTCATTGTTCCTCCTTCTCGCTTCTTGATGAAAAATTTCATGTTGCACTCTCTCGCTTACAAATTTCTTCGGGGGTGGCACTCCAACATGAAATTCATAGGGGTGTAAGGCTAGCGATTTCAAACCCGGAGGCATTCGGTAACATGGAAAAATAGAGGTCTTTGAGTGAGAGACAGCCAAATTGCCCATAAATAGGTGTTATTTGGACAAAAAATATGCTAAATTATCAAAAAAAAGTCAGAATTTTCAAAAAGTAGGATTATTTTGGTGTCAATTTTCAAAATTCTCAAAAAAATAGGGGCCTTTGGGTGAGAGTGGCAAACCTTTAAAAATATGGCATCTTTGGGGAACAATGATGCTGAAAATAGGGGTCTAAACCACAGTGGTCTTAACAGCCTTATATACATTTTGCGCATTTTGATAAAAATATGTAAATTAGGTCATGAAATAAATTTTCAACTCATTATGGACAAAGTTGCGTTTGTATAGGTTGGAAGAAGAACGCATGAAAATTACAGATTGATAGCTTCTAAACTTCCTACAAAATGCAAAATTTAATAAAAAAATCTCAAATATGCTCATTTTTTGCAACAATATGCAAATTAGGCCTATGTAACATTACTCACTCTCTTCATAGTTGTGTTGGTAAAGGTTTGAAGGGGAAACCATAAAAATTTCAGACTGATAGCTTGTAAACTTCTCACAAAATGCAAGAAAATAACAAAACTCTTAAATTTTGCACACTTTTGGTTAAAATAATTGTTTATTAGGCAAATCTAAGAGCATTAATTAGGCTCACTTGGTTCATAATTATGTTTGTTTATGCTCATAGAAAAAATCCTGAAATGTTCAGATTGTTTGCATTGTGATTTTCAAAAAATGCAAATTTTGCTCATTTTTGGTAAAAAGTATGCTAATTAGGGTAAAGTAAGGCTATCGAATAGACTCTGTTGCTGCATAATTCTGCATATGAGTGTATTAAGAGAAAATCCTGCAAGTTGCAGAATGATAGTGTGTAAGTTTTTCCTCAAAGTACATCTATATTAAGAAATGGTTATTTTCCTTTTCATTGAAAAACACAAAATTTAAACATTTTTCCTCAAAAATTATTCAAATTTGTTGGTAAATGGAGAGATAACTACTTGTAATGTTATGTAATCTGTAGGTACATATATCAGGAATATAACCTAAAAAATCAAGTGTATACCTTTTATCGTTTAGATTCTGTACATATTTTTGTGTTGAAAGAGGACACTACCATGGTGCCATGGCAAAATAAAGAAAATAAAAGACTTGACCTTTGACACTTGGTCTCCAAATGACTGTTATGTACGAGTACAAAAATTTGAATAAGTTTGCAACGGAATGTCCGATTTCAAAAATTCCAAGTGTTCTGAGTTGCTGAAGATAGAGTCTCTCTTTCACATACAATACATTTTAAACCCACAGATGCAGACACTTATTTTCACCTGAACTAGCTATATTGAGTGTCCAGTCAGAGTACCTCGGACTATGTAAACCCGTACACATGGCATATAGAAAAGCCTAAGCCTAGTCTGGTGCCCATGTATAGAAAAATGGTCTCAGAAACCTATTTCATACCTGCCATTTTATATACACGAATC
Source organism: Ophioderma brevispina (assembly GCA_023653785.1). NCBI lineage: Eukaryota > Metazoa > Echinodermata > Ophiuroidea > Amphilepidida > Ophiodermatidae > Ophioderma > Ophioderma brevispina. The sequence goes on along the minus strand of JAMKCH010006802.1, from coordinate 33,181 downwards.
ACTCCCGTTTATAAACGAATTACTACATGTACCGTTCGCAAGTCAACACTCCACCACTACCCAAATCTCCTCCCATATTAGAAATTGCTAAATACAGGAATCGCTCACTGCAAGGCGGAGCCGTGCGTCTTGTTATTTTTGTATTTCATACAACTTGATGGGCCGAACCAATTATGCAAATGAGGCACAGTAGCTTGTACTCATTGGATAAACGATGTCGCTTCATGCTGTCAATCTAGTTCTGCTAAGCATAACTCCACATTATGTCTTTAACATGTTGTCATTATGGATGTGAAGTTATGCAAAAATACACAGAATACCTTTCCCCTGTTACCTAACTCAACTTTGTCGATCTCAAAATCCCTCTAAATGTACGATATATCCCTGTTTTCACTATCAAACACAACTTGAGATCCTATATAATGCAACATGACATATGTGAAAATTTTTGTTAATCATCACTTTATTGATACCAATTTAAAAATAACATAATACACAATAAAGGAATAACAATGAGCCCAGGACAGACCTTATTACTGGTCACGCTGGGCGAAAGAACATTATATAAATCTTACAGTCATTAAAAATTCACATTTAAATTAACAAATACACAGGTCAAATTTCTAAGACATTGCACTTTTCCCAGGTTGCCTCATCTTTGGCATGATAAATAACAAACGAGGAGATGATGGAAAGCTTTGACAAATTATCTCTAAATGATTTAACTGGGATAGGGGATTTAACAGCAGAGTGGAATTCTTTTAACCTCTTCAGGTGGTCTTCAGAAATGAAGCCATGTGACCCTATCTCAATCTGAAGTATGTCACTTTGAAATGATTATCCTGGATGTCAGAAATTAAAGGAGCATATTTATTCGACTTATAAATATGGGCATTATTGATGCCAAGTTCAAAAGGAACCGAAAGTTCCCAAAATTATGAGTTTACGAAGATTCTGCCAAAAATACAAAGATCCAGTATAAGATTGGTTGGGGAACATTCCATAGGGATAGTTGTGCCTGAGGAAAAACCGGTTTAATAACTCGCCATAAAAAGACTCATCAGCGTTTCATCAACCGCATTTCAGCCCATTCTAAATCTATGTCTTTAAAGCTGAAACCAACTAAATGCTGATCCCTTTCATTATCAAGTGGCAAACCTACCTCAGTTATATTCAATATTGATGGTGAAGATGTCCCATCAGTTGAAAATGAATCCCATAAATTTCTGGGTTCTCTTATTACATTCCGCAACGCATCCACTGATGTCCTTAATTACTTATCCGACAAAATTACGAACGCCCTGGAAAATATTGATTCCTCTCTAATTAGGTCATAATATAAGATTCAAGTATATTCGTTATTTTCTTCCATCACTCAGATACTACCTTACAGTTAACGATCTTTGCTCAACACACCTTAATTCTCTTGATAATCTTACCAATCGTTTTATTAAAAAATGGTTTGGCATCCTCATCCTGGTAGTCTTGCATTTTTATACATGCCCATTTGGTCTTAACATCAAATCTATTTCCCGATTATACCTCGAATATCATACAATTACCCATTTAGCCACTAGAATCAAAGGTGACAATTTAGTCAATTTTTGTTTAGATTCTCAAATTGAGAGGGAGTCGAAATGGATGAGAAAGAAATCTATAACTGTGCAATTTGAAAATATTTTTAATGAAGTTAAGGCGAAATCTCATAATTTTAAACAAGCCAAATCTTTTGCCAAAGACATTATTTCTGATTCAGTGGCATCTTTTTGGAAGAATCACGTTCAATCCCTTGCAGTGCAAGGCAGGTTTCTTGAACTGTTGTCTTTAGAATCTTCTTGTGTTTATTGGCGTAGTATCATTTTAATCTTCCCGAAAGGGTATGCAAATTTCTTGTAAATTCAATCACTGACTGTCAATACCAGGGTTAATCTTCACAGATGGGGAAAGTCCAGCACGAGTAACTGCAGGCATTGTAAAAATAGAGAAACTTTGAACCATGTTCTCAATTGCTGTAAGACATTCCTTGATCAAGGGCATTACACCTGGCGTCATAACAACATTCTCAATTATATTATCAAAGTGGCTCGGGCTGGGGTTTTCAAATCGGTGAACCCTCCTAAACTCACTCACGATATACCAACTCTAAAAGAATTATAAATTAAAAATGTTGAAAAAAATTGCGACTACAATCACTTCTGCATGAGAGAGGTTGTTTCCCCGCAAAATGTTGGAATTTTACTGTTTTTAGACAAAGTTTTGAGGATTAACTATTTCAAAAGGTAATTTATTATCTAAGGAACATATATGTATCAACTCGTTTCTGAATTGTTTTGGTATTTTTTCGCCTGCAGTCTGCAAAGTTGGCTCTTTGAAATGGCCTGCTCATGCTGGTAACAGGGGAAAGGTATTCCATGTGGTTTTGCATAACTCCACATTTCGTTCATGACCACATGTTAAAGACAAAATGTGGAGTTATGCTTAGCAGAACTAGCTGTCAATCATGAGTATAGCCGAAGCAATGGCCAGGTACGGTTTATTTTGCGTGTGTTCATGTACAAAGGTCGCGCTTCATGAAAGAATTTAATCTTGATCCAGTAATATTACGTCATTGCATCGTATCTGTGATTGGCCATTAAAACTTGAATAATTCATCTCGCCCGTATATGGAAAAACAACCCCCCGCGAAGACTTTTTCCACAATCTCGGAAAAAAAATTACAAACTGGCCAAGACGCTTCGCTGAGCAGGAAAATTCGTCTGCACGTGTAGCGTCACTCATCTTTTCAATTGCGTTACGGAATAACAATGAAGACCGTAGCACTGCACTGGCATTGTTGGTTGGTGGGATTCTCAGCCGAGTTTATTTGGATTTTAATACCAGTAATAGGCTATGATTTCAACAGTTTGCTAGTGAAGCGTCTTGACCAAGACTACAGAGTGATGAACTTTGTTTCTCTTGCTATAATAAATAATAATAACAATAGTGCCATTAAAACTGTAATTTTGTGTTTTGGATTGCAAAAATGAAGTGATTTCTCTCCCCTTTTCGAATTTGTCACGCTTGTGCAGAATTCCGAAACATTTTGATATTTTGCTGGCATTTTTGTGCTTTTAAATACGTTAGATTCTTGATTTTGTTTCAATCGAGTATGTTTCTATTTTATAAGTACAAATACATTAAGGATGAAATAGAATCCCAACCTTGATAATTTAGATTTCTTCAAAAGTCAGTTCCACCACAGAAGTCTATGGGCGTGATATAATAGGGACTGGACAGAGTCTGATCTAGTTCTCGGTCCCTATATTTTACTATAGTGTATAATCACTACCAGAATTTCTCAAGCAAGATTGGGGTACACGCAACGTGATGTGCGCCCACCCGGAAGCACAAATAAGTTCTTGACAAGTATGGTCAAGAACGAGTATTGGTCGAGAGGCGTGCGCCTATACCGCGCTCTAATTTGCCTATTCAAAACATTGAGTGCGTTCGACTTGCCTGAGAGACTCCGACAGCGATTATAATATAGGGACTGGGATTACGTAGATATGGTACCACATCTCTAGGGTTGTAGCCCCTCGGGTCTAAAACACTGAGATGTGTAGAGAGGGAAATTTTTGCCAATTCCGATCCAGATCCGGTAAGCTTAAAATCGGCCCGGTTCAGAACCTTCCGATGTGATTGGTTCTACACTACAATCCTATAATGTCTGTCCGTGTATGTCTGAGGGTTTGTACTGCGCAAAGCTACATTCGATGGGTTTTACATTCTTATTGTCACCAATGGATGTTAGAAGAGAGTCACTATGAGTTACAATATGCTCATCCACCAAGGACACAGTTCAGTGGGTTTTACTTGTACATACATTGACATGAACTGACCTTGTGTGCTCTGGGTATCATATCATACCCAAAACCCAGGGGTGTATTTTCTAAATACATTGGTGAATGAAAGCTACTGAACTGTGCCAAGGGAATTGAAAAGCACCACACATGTCCACTTGGCAGTGTGCAAATTCCCCTGTTTATCATAGCAAAATGCTACCCATTTTGAAGTAACTGCTACACAAATTTTGGCTTGTATAGCATTTTTTCACAATGCTAAATATGAAAGCATCCCATTTATGATAAAATTGTCAAAAACTGCTATACACAATTTTCAAAGGAATCTGCACACTGCCACTTGGCCCATACCATTTATAAGTCTGTTTTCATGTTGGATAGGAACGAAACTTAAAGGTGCATTTCGTGATTTTATCACCTTCTGTTTTTTCTTGTTTTCGCTATATCCTTTGGAAAAGCTTATTCCAAAATTTCAATTGATTGTGATCTTGCGTTTTGGTGTTACGAGCAAATGTATGTATTTCAGTCCCCCATCATAGACCACTGTACTGTAATTTTTGTGTGTTTACAGACAGAAAATACAAAATTGTGAATTTCTTGCGGAGGCGAAATAGATAGATTGGAACCAGTGGCCTACCGGGGGGAGGGGCGGGGGGCAAGTTGCCCCCTCTGGTTCGAAAAAGCGGGTCGATATGGACCAAAATAAGCATTTTTGTCCATCTTTTTTGGGGAGATTTTGACCAATTTCAGCCTAAATTTGGGCAAAATTAAAGTAAATTCAGCGATTTTTGCATGCTTTGCATGCATTTTGTCAAGTTCAGACTTTCATTGGAGTAAATCACCGGGACGACATGAATTCTGTCCCCTCTGGTGGGACGACTTGGAAATTTCCCCCCTCTGGATCGACTGCATCGGTACGCCACTGATTGGAACTTGCATTGAACACAAAAACAGAAAATACATCACAGAATATTGTAATAGCCACCTTGAAAGGCCCTAGTTGCATTTCAAAGTAGATTTGTCATTTCCAGCCTTTTCCCTTCATATTCAGTCAAAAGATCATGGGTTTTAATAGTAAAATTGATATCACTAATAAACTGAGGATTCTTAGGCAATGATAGCATTAATGGGAAGGACATGGACCAGTCTGAAGGGTTTATAGGGAAATTTTAAACAACTATATTAAACTGAAAAAGAAGTTTCATTTATTGCCTTCTTTAGTGTACTCAGGTATGGGCTTGAGCATACCTATACTATTAAAAGAATTAATGTATCAAATTTATTTTTAATTCCAGATTGCAAGCATTTCATTGACCACTAGCCACTATGCTTAGAAAAGCAAAGCAACTCTCAAGACAAGCTATTCCAGTTGCAGTAGATTCACTACATCCATTTAGATGCAGTCAATGCAACAGATTTTTTCATGAATTCTGGTTCTCAACGAGGCATAAGAAAAAACATGACGGGCAGTACAGGAAATTTTGGCATTGTAAAAAGAGACCGTATCTGCAAAAGAGGTCTCGTGTGGATGAACTGTGCGAAAAGATGATGGCCCAGCAACAGAATGTACTGCTGCATAGTTCACCACGGAAGAAGTTGTCTGGGAATGGCAGTTCTGCATACTCTGAAGACAGTACTGCTGATGAGGTGAAAGTTGATTTGCAGGCCGAAAAAGACTTTGAGTTGACTAGGAAAAGCTACAACACCAGATCTCAAACTGTTTCGTTGCCAACAAGTCTGAGTGCATCATCAATCAAAGGACCACATGCCAACCCTGGGGAATACCCATGTGAGACATGTCACAAAGTATTTAAGCATAAGTCACATTTAAGAAGGCATGAGAAAGAACATCCAAAAGATGATACACAGCTTATCTGCCAAGTGTGTGATAAGACCTTTCACAGTAAGGCCAACTACAAGATTCATCTTAAAACCCATTCTAGAGTTAAAAATGTATGCGCAGCACAGTGTGGAAAGGAGTTCTCCCGACTCCAGCACAATGACCGTCCACTTAGATGCCATTTGTGTCCAAAGACCTTTGTTAGCCAAGGGCATCTATCATCACATGAGGAGACACATGCCAAAGAAAAAATGGGAAAAAAGTTTTTGTGCAGCTTATGTGGTAAAGGTTTTAATCACCTGGACAATTTGAAAACCATGAGAATACACACGCCAATGCGATTTATTTTAAGTGCAAACACTGCAATAGAGTATTCTCAAAGTACAATGTTTTCAAAGTACATGAGAGTACTCATGCAGAAGGCAGACTCAAGTGTCAGTACACTGATAAAAGCTTTGCACTCAGTGGCAAGTTACTTTGTCATGAGAAAATTCATTCCAGCATCAAAAGTCACCAGTGTAAAATCTGCTCTAGAGGTTTCAGACATAGAAGAAGCCTCAAGCGACATTTAAAACTTCACATTGACAACACCTGTGAGACCTGTGGCAAAGCCTTTAGTGATCTCACATCTCTAAAGATACATGAAAAAAGTCATATGAAGGAGACGACAGATTCTTGCAGCATGTGTGAGAACGCCTTTATTGATCAAAGTCAAGTCAAGAGCCAAGAAGTAACAAATGAAGGCAACAGACTACAGGAATGTCAAGTGTGCTGTATTAGATTCTGTCGCAAGATGTGCTTAAAGAACCACCACAGCAAGTTCCACCATTCAGAAGTTCTTGCAATGACTGATGAAGACAGAGCAAAGTCACTGGATGAAGAGGAAAGACTAGATGCCGCACAGAATTCTTCAATGGGAGAAGGTACAAATCTTCCTGGTAATTCATGCGTAGAAAGTTTGAGTCAGGACTTAGCAGTTGAAGGTAAAAACAATCCAAAGAAGGATCTTGCAGATTTGAACACAGCAGGACAAGCAGAGGTTGATACAGATAACATAAGTGAGGAATCTGTGCCTGTACGTCTGGCTGAGGCTAGGAAAGGAAGAGACTGTATGGAAACAGACATTACAGAATGGCGTAACGTTGACGATGATGTTGGGAATCAGCAAAAACCTTTGAATTTAGGCATAGCAAAGCAGCCACTTGTAAAAAGTCTTGGAATGAGCAAGATCCATAGTGTGGCCAAGAAAGGGAGGGGTAGAAAGAAGAGTCATCCTCAAGGTCAGGCAAAGGAATCTCCAACTCATGCTGAGGATGATATTGATAGCTCACAGGATATCTTGTCTCTTGGTATACCATCTCAAGACAAATCTATATAATGAACGTGACATATACAAAAGGGGGGAAATGATTCCCACTTCAAGTGCAGTCACAGAAGACAATAATCAAGATCAAAGATCCTGAATCAATCTTGAATTTGACCCTTTGACCTTTCGAAGCATCAGTCACTAAAGATGATGAATTCAAAGTTTGTGAGAAGTCAATGAATGTCAACATGTACCAGATACCAAGTCTAGTAACCAAAAGAAAGTATGAAAATACAGATACCATCTTTTCTGGGAATGGGTGGTGTGCCATTGAAGAGGGCTTTTGAATTCTATGGGCTATGCTACTTAGTATCGGTTTAACAGTGTATAAAGAGCATGAGAATGAGTTATATGGACGGAATCTAGTCAAATAGGGCTGTATAATTCTGGTAATGATAAGAGCATTGTCAAAAGATCAAAAACATTTGTAGCTGACAAATGTTATGGTCTTATTTGTCTAGGTGTTAATGCTATTGCCTCTCTACACAGTTCCCCATTTCCAAGTAGAGCCTCAACCTGGTTATTAGAATGATGGGGTTGTATAACAATACTTAACCACTTCTTGGTATTGGTTTTTAGAACTTAAAACTGAGTAAATGCTCTGGTGTCTCCCATTCAAAGTGCCATCACCAGTTTAAGGGTCTTTGTCAAGGTGGGAAACTGCAAAGAGCAAATAGACAATAAGGCAAACTATGGCAGGACAGAAAAGCTACAATTTGTATGTATTGTGAATGTGGTTAACAACAAATTAACAGCTTGACCATGTCTAAGATTGTCATATAATGTGCATTGCATAATGGGTCTGTCAAATAATGGTGGAGCGATACACTTGTCGCACAAATTTGTGTCAAAGTAAGTACATGTAGATACAGAAGGGTATGGTTAAATCTTGGTGTCACTTTTGTAGATAATTAGGTTCTTTCTTTAATGCCAAAAGTCCCATTCATTTTCAGTGGATAATAGCTGAAGTTATGTTTCAAAGGTCCAAGAGTCAGGGTGAAGCCATTGGAGGCAGCAGCCCATAGACTTGACATAAAAAAAAATAAAAATATGACAAACTTCTACCATCCGCATTATGTAAAGTATACACACTAGGAAATTTAAACTTTACTATGGAAAATCAGATACTTATGGATGATAATTATGTCAAGGAATGTGATGCATTTTAAAGGGAGACAAATTATTTTTTTGTTTTTTACAGGGTTGAAACAAACGTCATTCCAGACCGAATGGGCACAAACCGACGTGTTGGCCTAGTGGTTAGAGCGTCCACCTCACAGTCGGGAGGTCGCGGTTAGTGGGTTCGAATCCTGACCGGGTCATACCAAAAACTTTAAAAATGTTACCTACTGCCTTCTTGTCAGACGCTCGGCATTTAAATGGAGTAGGGAAGTAAAACACGCAGAGCTACCAGAAGACTAACCCCCTACTGTGGATCATGCAGTTGGCAGAAGCGTGGCCTAGGGTTATGGAAAAGGAGATAGCGCGGCCCTTTCGCGCCATTTGGTGCGGGAAGGACTTTACTTTTTTATGTGCACATCATAATACACTGCATCTGCAACAGATCTTGTTTTATGGGGTTTCATCTGTACAATTAGCTGTCTTTCAAAGAGAGAAATAAGTTTAAAATGAATTGGTCTAATTTTATTACAACACTGCCATGTAATACTATCAAAAATGAGACAGCATGGCTAAAAATAAAGGTTGGATCATTTTCATACAATATCTTCTTTCCTCCATAAAAATGTTGAAATATGCTCCATGGTGTTGCAGTTCATTGCTTAGAATAGAAAATTACCTTTTTAAAGGTCCATGGTCTGATCACTACGCGCTAATAGCCTCGTCCCCAGGGACCCCAGATTTTACTGGAAGTGGTCAACATTTTGGTATCCAAAGAAAGCTATTTTTCTCATTTACCCTGTGAAATCTTATGGCTGAAGGATGTTTGGTTTGGATTGTTATGAGCGAAAATATGCACCATTTTGGTCGACCAATATTAATTTTACAAGTGCTCCATGAGATTACAAAATCACGGTTTTAGCTCACACTTCAAAATGGGTTGAAATATCGGTGAGAAATTTTACCGATGGGGTTTTGGGGGTGACGGCCATTCAATCAAGATGAAAAATTTTCAGACCTTAAATTGGGTCATCCCCCTTTAATATATATATCCCAAGCTCCCAAATGCTACACCTTTTATCCCTAAACTCTATGCATACAGAGATATCTTGTGTTTTCGATCCCCTTTTCTTCTATTGCCATTTCTAGTTTAATCTTTATATGCTAGTCTGCCATGTATGCAGTGTTGCCAACACCGCACTTTACCGGCCCAACTGGGATACTTTTGAACATGAAAAAGTGCTTCCAAAGTGCTATTTTCAGCGGGTGCCATGGGGAGTGGCCATTTTTGTCCCATAGAAACCAATGGTTAAGCTAAAAATTTGATAAAAATTTATGTTGGCAACACTGCGCATGTATGACTATAAGTACAGGGGAGGTCGGCAAAGAAATCCCAATTTCAGACTTTGCCATTGATTTAGCCGTGAAAGTGAAATCTTGATGAACAATTCTGAATTTTTGTCTCGCCTGAAACTTGTTCGGCAGAGACTTAGTACACTTGTTCTGTCCTTCTGTCCGTCGTCTGTCTGTCCTCGTCTGTCTGTCTGTCCGTCCATTTTCACTGCTTGTGTACGATTATCTGGAGTTCCATAAGGGTTACGATGATTAACTAGTACGGGAGGTCGCAACGAAATCCCATTTCCTACGTTTGCCATTGTTTAGCACTAAAAGTGAAATCTTGATGAAAATTCTTAATTTTTGTCTCGCCTGAACTTTTTTCGGCAGAGACTTATAAGCCTTGTCTGTCTGTCTGCTGTAATGTCCGTCTGTCTGTCTGTCGTCTGGCTGTTCTGTCTGTCTCCCGTCTGTGTTCACGCTTGTTGTAACGATTTCTCTGGAGTTCCGTAAGGGCTACGATGATGAATTGGTGGAAAGAAGCGGGTCGGCGAGTGTCTCGACCTGATTAGATTTGTGCATAAATGTTCTACATTAATATCTAATTGCATAATTTACAAATTTCCCGCAAGACTGTTTACAAGTTTTCTGAGTTTTCGTAAGGCTATAATGATGTACTTGGTGAAGGGATTGGGCTGGTAATTCTCGACCTGATTAGATTTTGGGCGTAATTTCGGCAAATTAAATATGCAAATGAGCTAATTAATATGCAAAAATCAGCGTAATTGCTTATAAATTGTGTGTCAACGTACAGTCGGATACGCAAAATTCCTTCACTGCATGAAAGCTTATCAGCGCTCTTTCTCGCATTTGAAAGTGGCGAGATATGTGCGCTTAGGTTGCAAATTACTAATTAAATATGCATAAGTAATCTATCTCTGGAAACGGTACATCGGCATGGGCAAAATCCTTCGCACATGAAGACTACTATTCATGCATCTGTTTGTGTGAATCATAATTGGGTCAAATGCATGTTGGGCCTTAAGGGGCATTTTGTGATACAGTTGATCTAATTAAATCAGCTTATTGCTGTATCGCTGAAATGGTACAATTGGATATGGCAAATTCCTCCGCATGAGACGAAATGACATACCTCTTTTGTGTGAATCATAATTGCGATCAAGGGCATGTGGGTCAATTAAGGGGCATTGTTTGATGCAATTGGATTCTAATTAAATATGCGTATTGCTGTATCGCTGAAATGGTACATTGGGATTAGCCAAATTCCCTTTGCTACATGAGGTTTACTATGTTACACTTTCAGGGGTGCAAAATTCTTGTGAGTGCGAGAATCAAATTTACTTGAACTACAACATTTAAGACATGATTCAATGGGCGAATTGATTCTCGTATCTGGATGCTACGAGAATCACTGCGAGAATCGAATATGTGATTCTCGTCGAATTTGCACCCCTTCTTTTGTGTGAATCATAATTGCGGTGGATATGCATGTGGGCCACTAAGGGGCATTCTTTGATTATTTTAAAATTCAAACTAATGCCAAATCTGGTCCATTTCACCAAATTTGCTCAGGTTGTGGGAAATCCACCACCTTGCAAAAGAATTTGATTCAGGAGTCTGTTACCTTACAGTAAATTAGGTTAGCATGTGTTTATTTGGCAGTATATGGATGTGCGATTTGGTGGTTTGCCAAACAAAGCAAAAATGTGGGGGGGGGGTCAAAGTATACCCAACAAATGTGTTTAACATCAAAGAAAAAATATATATCTAGATCAGGGGGCTATGTTTGGGCGGATTGAAAGGGTTTTATAGGGGGTTCTGGTGGTCTGTTGGGTTGCCAGCCTGTTTACATTTCTTGGAAAAATGCTTAAAATACGTAAAATTGGGCATTTCGGGGCTTTCCGAACCTTGTAGGGGACTCAAATTTAAAATGTGGTCACATGATTTTAACCTTGTGCTAGCAGCACCAGGGTTATAGCCTATGACGCACTAGAATGTATCCCAATGTGGTGTGTTTTTTATATCGGGCTACATTTCTTATCGTATGGTGACGAAATTTTGGAGTGGGTAGGGGAGAGCCCGAGTCAGGACGTATAGAGCGATCTCCCAAAATCGGAGTGTAATTTGTCCCTTGGGAGCCGTTATTTACCCTCAAAGTCCGAATGTAGCTTGAAAGTCATCGGCCCTGTGTGGCCTTTTTCTATGTTGATGGCGAGGGCATACCATTGAGGCAAAGTATTTACAGTGTGCAACTCTTGCTCAAGTAAAGGGCCTTCTTGATTATCTGGTATATGTTCTATCAAGTTACCATTTCACTAATTGCATTGAGATTTACTACACGTTTAGCCTTAGGCAAGTTGACCTTACTAAGCAGTCCCTGGTCCACACACCTCTACCTCTGGAAGAGGGAATAGTTGAACAACGAGTTTAAACATATCTATTTTAAATTGTCCAAGTAGGCCTCTCTTTAATAACCATAAGTTTTAACTTCAATTTTTTTTATTAATTTCATCATGTCTCATTATCAGAACACATGCTTTAGCCATTTCTACCCAATCAATTCCCCACATTCTATGTGAAAAATAAAAGTCTGAAAAATTGTTTAATCTGGTTTGAAGAGAACATACCAAGACAAAATGAATTGATGCTGATAACATCCTTGCTCATTAAAATGTAAGTTACATTGCCTTGAAGAGAGGCCATTCCAATAGCTGGTAAGTACACTTGGCGTAATTTCATATGTGTTATCTATAAAATGACTAGTTATGTTATAACTTCAATTAGCATTCTCCAATTCACAGTTGGGGTGGTCCTTGATATCTTTCTCCCCAGTAAACTTTTAGTATAAGGCATGTTTTACAAGATAGGGTGTTAATTCCGTTTGGTAAGATAGTTTGGGTAGCACATCATTGGTAAGCTCGTGATTAGTGACCGGCGGAACAACATCATTGTTTACGCTAACAAGAGTTAACAAGACGATTTACTTTATGAAATCTTAAAAGTAGCGAGCTACTTGCGAGGCGATCGTCGTTGGTAAGCGTCGTGACATGCTACTCACGACGTTGTGTTTTTCCTCATTGGCCTCGTAACGGTCAACTTATTCCGTAGCATGGATCCAGGAGACAAACGCCAATTTAGTTCGTGTATTCATCACTGTGACGCGGTCTTGTGCGTGTCTGTAGTACAGTGTACGTTTTTCCAATGTATTTGTGATAATGGCATCACATCTAGTAGTACAGCCCCGAAAAACATGCGAACACCGAACCCAAACTGGTCCGAGAGAGAGAGATACAAGCTTATTCGGGATCTGTAAGGAACCCACCGTGCAAGATAAATTGATTGTGCCGACACTCCAATGGGATTTCCCTTTTCGCCTCACGTGACCGTTACAGACCGCCTCTGTCCCATTTTGTTTATGGCACGACACAGGTGGGTGCCAATTAGTTTGAACAATTGTTGAAAAAGAATCCACCTAAGTTTTTATTGAGAGAGAAATTCATTTGATCCGGTATTCAATCTAAATAAGTACATCTTCATGTTTTATTTGTGCGAGATTAGAACTTTTTATGATTTGTATTAAGTGAGCAATAGTAAATTAATCACAGCAAGTCCGAATCATAATGTGCCGTAAACCGCCACTGCACGTATCTGTCCTCTGTGGCGAAGAACCACATTTCGTTGATGATGCATGCATGACCTTTGTTTTTGACGATGTCCATGTTTGGGCTGGATCGCTTCTCACGATTGGTGTAAGGGGAATAATTTTATCGGCATAAAACAAGCGTTACTGCGAAATCCTCTGTCGATGAGTAATTTAACGAGAAACAGACCAAATATCGCTTTAAAAACACACTCCTGCTTGATGCTCCAATTTGGCATTGTTTAAATTGGGTTGATTTTCCCCGGGTTTCAAGAATTAACCGCGGTCACGTGAGCAGTTGCGTTACTTCCGCTATTTACCAAAGACAATAAAGGCGCTCGCTGGTAACTTTGGAATGGTATCGTTAAGTTCCGTGTGGACGTGCGTCATTGTTAAGGCGCTAATGATATTAAATTAATTTTTGCTTTTTTTAAGTTTTTTATTTTTTTCTTCTTTAAAACATTTTTAGCAGTCACTTGACCCTGGGACTTTACCATAACTTGGTTTTTCAACTTTTGAACTTTCAGACTAGCAGTATTTATTTATATATTCAACATTTTCATCTTCTTAGGACTCTTAGTTTGGGAGTTATTAGCTGAACATACTGTAGTCAGAAAAAGTATGTTGGGCCTACCTTTCCTCAACAAACAATTGTTATACATTAGAAACAAGTTGTTTTTGAAACATATAACTATAACAATAGTGGACTACTCTCTCACAAAAACTATGATCAGGCCCTTAGACTATTTAAATTATGTATCTATTTAATGTGGCATGAAATTTTGTAAAACTAGACCAGTGACTATATACCCTATTAATAGAGATTCAATTGTCTTTTCACACTATCTTTTATCGTCATATCAAAAAGAAACCATTTTCACTACCTATTTGATTTTCACTTGGATCTTGGAGAATTTGTAATGACACTGTGTGAATGTTTTTTTTTTTGCACCAACTTTGTATGTCTGGCATAATAGAAGTACCCCTGGTGGTGTCACTCATTTGACCATTGTACCGATGATCGTCCCTTTTCGCGTAAAAGGGTGTATTTTGAAATTATGTTCGCGAACATAAATGTACAGATTTGTAAAAAAGGGTCCGTTTTTGTCGACATGTACTCATCTTTTTGAAAAAGGGTAATTTTTTTTGTGAATACGAAAATTTGAAATCTAGAAATCTTACCAATTTCTCGCTTAAGTTAATCCAGTATTACATTTTGTTATGTTTTTGCCCCAAAATTTCGACAACTCAGTACCTGTGCAAGTCCTGAAAGTTCAAGTCGAATCCCCCGTTTGTTTACATTTCATGGGTTTTTCATCGTGTAAGCAGGGGCTTCCCAAGGTCTTTTGTTACTCCAACTCCTGTGCCCCAGGTGGAGGACCGCTGATTCCATGGTCTCTATATCAAGCGATATCATTAATGCGCCGTTCTTGGAACCTGACATCGCAGGGTACAAACTCTTGAATTCATCATGGGGCTGACCATAAAGTCAGGGCCAATTTGTCTCGAAATGCCGCGACGGCGAATTAATTGTGCTGGAATCAGGGTCAGTTAAGTGTGCGTATTGTAAAGTGCCTTGACTTTTCTTCTGAATTAATTTTGCTGTAGAAGAACGTCATGAATAAGAGGATCTACTTGTTGTAGCTTGTTGCATGGTTGTGCGAAATGCAAGCAAAGCATTTAGTGACTTAACTCCCCTGAATGGTCACACAGGTATTTTTTTTTCGAATTGATCTTTTTCCAAATTGTGACATTCAATACTTTGCGTTTTGAATTCAGTGTACTTTCTGTTATTTGTTTTCCTCATATATATGCTTAAAGAGGGTATTAACAGGTAAAAGACACAGAGTTCATGCTTTGAAAAAATATGTGTTTTGGTGGCCGTTTCTTGAAATGTCAAAAAAGGGGTGAGTTTTGTAAGTGTACTTGAATGCAAAAAAAAAAGGTTGTTTTTAAAGGTTAATTTGTAACCCGTTTCATGTAAAAAAGGGTAAAATTGCTGAGAATGTACTAGAACCTAATGCAAAAAAGGGACCCGTATTTTTTGACTTAGGGAACGATCATGCGTTACGCCTTTGAATTGGAAGTGACACCACCGGGGTGAGAACCAATGTTTACCCTTTTACAAAATCAAATTCTGTTTTTGGTGCCATTTTACAAAAACCGATTTTCCCCTGATTTTCTGTTAACATGAAAAATCAATGAAAATGACCAGATTACAGTCTAACGTACCATGTGGAGAGATTATCATTATTGTCTCATGAATGTTCACAAATGTTGGCCTCCACGCCTGACTCGTCCGTTGTCACTCAACATCTTAGATTACAACCACAGGCTTTGAGACAAACAAACGGCATTTGAAAGCTAAAAGACTGTGGCCTTTGGTTAAGGTTATTAAAGTTATCATGTCACAACTATATGTTGTAATTCCAAAGAGTCACTTTTTCACTTATAACATTTTTTTTTAGACAGGCGGTAGATACCTGCTTATCTAACAAGTGTTTTTACATGCACGTTGATTCTCTCTTCAAAATAGTGTTGCCAAATTAAATAAATTTTCATATTTTTACTAATTTAGTGAATTTTAGGATTTTTGCATGACTTTTCATGATTAATTATCTCCACAATGGAAACTGTTGTGACCTTGGGGGTAGGTCAAATGAAGAGCAGGAAATAAAGAATCTTATGAATGCAAACCCTGGGGGGGGGGTGCTACTCCTAAACATCTCTTGGTTATGATATGTTGGGGGAACATTTCAAGATTAATATCTCCAAATAAGGAAGATATTTTGACCTCTATGGTGGTATCAATGAAAGATGAGATTATATAATACTAATAAAATCAAACCCGGGGGTGCTACTCTTAAACGTCTCTTACTTTTGCTCATGTAGGGGACTTTTCAAGATTAATTATCTCCACAACGGAAAATGTTTGTGACCCCTAGGGTGTGTCAATAAGGAGTGAGACGTAAATACTAAAAATGCAAACCAGGGTTCTCACTCCTCCACTCTCTCACTTATAGCTCGTGGGTGGATTTCAACTTTCAACTTGGAAAATTTTTGACCCCTAGGGTATTGTCAAATTGTAAAGTGGAAGTAAAACTAGTTTTGGAGAAAATTGGAGTTTATTCTGCTTGTACAACCTTTTGGGACACCCTGTACTCTGTTCACTAGTTTTGCACTCTGGTGTGCCTCTTTTTGTCTTACTGTTTCGCGAAAGCGGCGAGACTTGTGGTGCGAGAACCCCTTGTTTATATGTGTCAAGGAAGATTTTCTTATTCCAAAACCGTTGGAGATGAAGAATCACTCCACTTGAGGTTTATTCTGATTTTTTTTATAATAACAATAAGGATGAGGTCGTATTTAGGTCATGGGAACACCCCATGACCGACCCACATCAAACCCCCCAATTGTTTGTGGTTTTGCACTCTGTATTGTTGTAATGGTCTTTTTGACATTTTTTTGCGGTGAGTTTCGTGATGAATGAGCTTGGCCGCCACCGCCTGTATAAGTAGACCGTTTTTTTTGTATGACATCACATGAAGAATTCTCATCATATTTTGCGATATTAACTACTGTACAGCATTTTGCTATTAACAACTTTCAAGTCGGTGTTCATTATATGGATGTATTATCTAGTGTGTTTATGGACAATAAAAGTCTTGCACTGTAAAAAGCATACATACATATTGGCACTACTTATCAAAATTGGAAGTTATATTCATTATTCATCTTTTATATTTTAATAGCTACCATCATTATTTTTGTACGTAATGCTCAGCAGCATGTAATTGGAATACATGTAATTACATAGTTTTTAACCCTCGTCTACCTGAGCCCTTTTCTTGTAAAAACTCCCGAAGGGGGGGGGGGTGGTTACCACCGGTGCCCCCTGTGATTGTTGTTGACTGACCCCCGATTCCTGTAAATTTGGTACCAACGGATAGTAGAGTTCTTTTCCAGTGGTAGCAAAATAAGTACTAACATCCCATTAACGTCACCATGACGTCAATGTTGAGGAAGTACAAAACGAATATAGGGTGTAAATTTGATTATTTCTCAATTTTAGCGATCAACACCCTATTATCTCTACATGATGTCATATCTAACTAGTCATTTCCCATCAAGTAGAGTCAAAACCGCTGAACATCTGTTTTTCCGAACCTTTTTGGCGAAAAATTGAATTTTCCACTGTATGTGTCTATGAAATGGCAGTTTTGCTGACATGCACATTTATTACGTCTTGTGACGTAATCTAAGGCTGTTGTACTTATTTTGGGATCAATGGAAGAGGAGGACCATATCTATCTATTGGTACCCAAATCAGTGTCTGTGATGTTCCCATGTTGTTGTGTGAGGCATGTTGGTACGTCTCTTCCGGAGGGGGGGTGTTACCACCCCCCCCTAGCGATCACTTTTGGATCCCCTGTATCTTACCTTATACCCGGGGATGTTTGTTTTTGGAATTAAAAGGACGGAACTGTCATTGACATTACATATAAATAATGTTGGCACCAACAAGGGTTTTAGCAAGCCGAGGGAAAAAACCTGAAGGGGGGGGGGGTGTAACCACCCCCCCCCCCTTCGGTAGACCGAGGGTTAAAGGGCAGGGGGCACATGGGTGCATGGTCCGTGCGCGCCCATAAGCAGTAGTATGGGTTCGATTCCCGCTGTCGCCAATGTTTGTGCACTTGGGCAAGACTTTACCTTGCTTGCTTCTCTCCACCCAGAGTATAAATGAGGTAACCGGCATATGCTGGGAATGCAAATTTAAAACAGACTTGCTGTGCTGAGGAGTGCGAACCCCCCCACACACCATTATGAGGGATCTGGCCCACACTCCAACGACAGAGAGATGGCACCCGCCACGGCGCACCATTTGCATTTGCATATTGGACCAGTTTGTACCTTACCTACTTGGGTCGTTTTAAGGATGTATCAAAGTTTCACATTCACACTTTCAAATATGAATGGCCTATGGAAAGAAAAAATTGCATAATAAGTTATACCATGTTACTTTGATTGGATGATTCTATAAAAATGGGTGAGGCAACAGACTTCCTAAAAGACACCATGTTTTTACACATTTATTTTTGTACCTATTCCGATTTTACAATCATGTGTACTCTGTGGTTTTAAGTACATAGTTGCAAGATGTTCAACCATTTGTGTTAAATAAGAGCTGCTTAAATTTCACCCAGTTTAAGCTTTTTTCAAGATATTTGTATAGGAATAACATAAGTCCCGATTTTTGAGCTGATAGGGGTCACTTTGCTGGTAATGTTTTGTGTCAAATTTGGACCAAATGAAAACAAAATTGTATGGTATTAAACCTTTTAACCTTCCGACCCTGTTAAATTCTGTCATATGGTACTAAACACTTAAGTCAACTTTTTGAGATGGCTTCCCGTTTAGGTCAGTTGTGGCAGCCATCTTAAAGACTTAAGGCCGGCGTGTTTTGGACGCATTTAAATGTATTTGTTTTGCTAATCTTTTTTAATGGTTATTAAAAATGTACTTTTAACATTTTTTTGGAGGGGGATGACTGACAATAATAATAATAATTTGTATTTTTAACGGCGCAGACAGTATCCACTACGTGATCAGGCCGCTGTGCGGCTGCCATGAAAGGCCCTATCACATCAAGAAACCAATCCCAGAACAGATTTCTGCCACGAACTCGATTTTAGAAGCAGAGGAACCGTATACCCGAGAAACCTTGCGGGAACGAGTATGTATCGAGAACCAAATTCACATAAAGCCACCGAGAACGAGTCCCTGCCGGAAATCAAACCCGAGACCTCAATGGAGAAAGGCGAGGGAAGATACGCGGCGCCAACAATGTAATTGAGCAAAACTTAAGTTTGCATGGTCAAGAGAGTTAAGTTTATAGATTGTACTTAAAGATTATACCATTTATGGGTATTGCCCAACCCTAATGGTAAACTCCTGTAATTACATTGTTTTATATTCAGGGACCCCAGAAGAAGGTGTGACCAATTTTGCGCGTATGAGTAATTTGATGTTGCAGAACAATGTAGGCTGTGCATAATTTAATAATCTGCAAACAGTTAAAAGCTTTTTAAAAATTATGCATCGTGAGTACGAAAACCAGCATCGAATAGAGCCTTGTTGACATTTAAATCATATTGTTTGACACATGCATTGCCCATAACTGCACCAACCAATAACAGGTCATGCCACGCTGATTGACAACATTGACATCCGCCCCAATGGTAGCCTAATACTGCCCCTGACACAATGCTAAAGCATGAAACTTTCTAAAATAATATTCAGGCTTGGGCATACTGTATTTTAATTATCTGTTGCCATGACAGAAATTAGCAGAATGGCCTGCAATGTTGCACTCGATTTTAAAGCAATATTAGCACCTTTTTTGAAGAGCGCGCCATTTTTTTTTTTAAAAAATGAGATTTTTACCGGTTGCATCTGGTAACTGGCATTAACTATACTGAGAATGGTTAAGCTCGGAAAAGTCTATCTCACAAACGAAGGAAGGAATTTTGTATTAGAAATAATATTCTCGGAGATCTCCGATATAATAATTCAATGGCTGCGGGAAAGGGCCTCTTCCAAGGAATAGCTGGGAAATAGTGCCATGTACGTGTCGACGCTCCTTCCATAAGTTGTTTTATTGGTCAAGTAGAGGTTAGCAAGGTGGCACTATTTCACATGGAAGGAAAATAAGCGTCGATTTCAGCTCTGCCGTAAGTCAAATCTGGGATCCCAATTCTAATTACAATACTCGATTATTTATTAATACGCATTTTTAGCATCTCGTTC
This sequence comes from Ophioderma brevispina, assembly GCA_023653785.1. Classification (NCBI taxonomy): domain Eukaryota; kingdom Metazoa; phylum Echinodermata; class Ophiuroidea; order Amphilepidida; family Ophiodermatidae; genus Ophioderma; species Ophioderma brevispina. The sequence goes on along the minus strand of JAMKCH010006802.1, from coordinate 13,217 downwards.
GGAGGTAGTCTCCTAGACCAACTACCAACGAAGTATGATGTGCCCAAAATACCAAATTTTGAAAAAATTGGGGTGCGATCTTCAACAAATGTGCCGTTAGTGCTTTAAGTATTAAGTTATATCAGTAAAGTACCAGAAATGTGATACTTAGATGGTTTGACCATCAAGGAGAGTTTTTGAAAGACAGAGACCAAATTTGCTTTTAAGTGAACATTAAAATTTGGGAGTGCCTCACATTGTCCACAACGAAATGAATGTATAGATGTAAAATAATTGACATATGCAAAAGAGCAGTGGTTTCTACAACCCAATGCAAGAGGCTGAAATTTTACACAATTTTGGCATTGTCGGGGGTGTTATATAATACCTGGTTCTATTTTTGTAATTATGACTTGAGCTCCTTTTTGTATGGGAAATAAAGCTTTTGACAAACAGAAAGACATTTACCATTGACCCAACTGTGTAAAACTCTCTGCCTATGATCTGGATAGCAGTTTGTAGTTTTATAAACAGAGCTGTTAGTCCAGGCATGGAATGGTTAGCCTACTTCATAGACAAGTTGTTCCATTGTTCATGCAGAGAAAAAAAATTCATTACAGGATGCTCTAACTCATCATATGTTATCAGTGTCAAAAACACAAGCTAATATTCATATGACCTGAAGATTGGTGCGATGTTATAGCTTTCCCACAGTGAAAAATGTGTGCACAGCTGTAATTCATTAGGTGTATTACATATTGATGGATGTTAAAGGGGCATTTGGTGATCCACAGCCTCTTCCTCCCGACCTACCTCAAAAAAGTTGAGATTTTCATTTCATCTGAACCGTTAACATTAGTAATCCATGTGTGCCAAATCTTACATGCAAATTCGGCCATGTCTGTAAGTAATTCTCAATTTTGTATTTTCTGTCCGTAAACGGACAGAAATTATAGCACAGTGGCCTATGGGACCATGGGAAATGAGCATTTGCTCATAACACAAAACCGCAAAGTCGGGATCAGCTAAAAAGTTGTGAATAAGCTTTTATCAAGGATATCTAGTGAACAATGAATAAAAAAGAAGGGGCTGGAATCGCAAAATGCACCTTTAAACCAAAATACAAAAAAAAATTTTGAGAAAAATCGCATTTAAAAAATGGCGAACTCTGCAGAGTCGGAACGCATTGATGTATAGTGTATTTATCTTCATGTTGGTGACGTCAGTGCGATATTAGTGGCTGCAGCATTAAATCGTGAGTGTTCATTGAAACACTGGCATAAACATGCACGTTGAAGCTGGCACTTAAAGACGAGAAATATCTGTGTGACCTTGTTGACATCATGGACTTGTGGAAGATAAATTCACTATAAGTGGCTCAAATTATTATATTCAAATGAAAAACAAGATTAACACTTGGAAATTTATAGTAGTGTTTATTTATGCAATTACGTTTGATAAACTTGATAAAATTCAAAGTTATCCATCAGTGTGGGTGATAAGTGTGCAGATCTGTAAAATCATGTTTTGATGAGTCCAAGTGTTGAAAATATCGGATCTGAAACATGATAATCATAAAATTGGATGATTTATGCCAAAAATTTATTGGTCTTGCTATATGAGAAAAAACCCTCAAAATTTAATGGACTGAACTTCTCCAGGAAGTGTTACTTTCTTTAGTGTATAGTGACATTTAAAGCAGAAGAAAAGTCTAAATTGATGTAACATATGTAATTTTTTTGAAGCAATTAAGATTATAAAGTTATTTCTGTAAGGTACTTTCAACCTTTCATGTGATGTGAATTATATTATTAATTTTGCCTAGCATAATAAATGTTCTAAATGAAAAAAAAGTTACAATTGAAAAAAATACTTCTTTAAAATAAGAAAGATTGAAGTGCAGATAGGATGTGCGCTTGGCCCAGCTGCCGGCCTAGATAAGGCAAAAATGATTGTGAGATTCGTGACCCCACCACCCATCGAATGTAATAAATAATAGGCACAGCGCTGTTGATCTAGATGCAAGGGCGGCTTTATAAAAGCCAAGTATATTATTATTATTGAATATTGACAAATGTTAATTCTTAATGGTAAATGTAAATTAGTTGCTCCCAATATTTTGATGTGATGGGGAATGCGTGGTTTGTGAATGCAGCATACATTTGGGTTCTGCGCATAGGCTTTAGATAACCATATTCAAACCCACACTTAATTCAGCAATTCAGGGTGTTTGGATTGGCTATTCAAAAGGCCCAATCTTTTTTGCAAATTCCATGGCGATGTGTCTTAAAAGTGATATGAAAAGGGCTATCTGACCAATAATACAACTCTTGGCTTTCTCTGTAAACATACTACTTCTGTCATAAAATTGGCCCCTTAACTATAAACCTGTTTGATTGGGTATTACAATCCGGGAAAAAAATGGTTAGAACATAATGCACGGTCTCTTTGAAAAAAGGTTCATTACCCCCCCTGGTTTCCCCTTCTTCCCCTATTCAATGTTGAGCCCCCTCAGTACTCAACCATCTTGTCCACTTCTCCACATTGATTGATAGGGGGCGGGGAAGGGTAGGTTGAGAGGAAAGGTTCGCGCCTTCATTTAAAACTTGACATCCAGTCAAAAACACACTACATTTAAAATAGACGATATTTTAACAATGAGTGATTAGTGTTCTACAACTTTTTTCCCGGATTGTAGTTCTATAGGAAGGTAATATCTGGAATAGCACATCAGAGATGCTGTAAGAATAGTGGGTATGGTTTAGAAGATATAGAAGCACTATATTGTGATTGGTTACTTAGAGGGCTATCTCTGTTGATTGTATAGTAAGAAACAATCAGACAACGGTAGCTATTCATAGGGTTTTGGTATGATGGTTTTGTATTTGTACCTAAGGCAAAAAAAAAAAAAAAAATGTTGATTGCCATAGAGACTGTTTTGAGGTCGGGTCGGTCGGTCGGAAAAACTTTTTTAGCTTATTTGTTTTAATGTCATAATCGCAAATGTATTGAAACATGTCTGTTTGTACTTAATAAGTTAATCACACACTAAAAATATCAATTTGATTCTTACTGAAAAATGCATCTTTGTACATTATTAAAACCAACTAACCTGCTAAGAACAAAGAAACTGTTTTTTATTAAACATTTTTTGTTTACATTTTTTAAAGTTAACTGAAAAAAAAAAAACTTTTTTGGAATTTTTCAAAATTGGGTCGGCTAATCGGTATTTCTTTGCACGTTCAAAGGAAAAAAAAAAAACTTTGCTGATTTTCCAAATTCAGGGGCGGTTCGGACGAGGGACAATCAAACAATTTTTTTTTGGCCTAATGCAATGAGTTTAAAGACACTCTCAGTGACTTCAAGCAATAGAGTCCCAAAATATTTGAACTTTTTTTTTTTTTTTTTTTTTTTACGGAATACCTTAAAGAAGGATAAGTCTAAGAATTCTGTAAGTTATTTGTGCAACTGAAAATGAAGAAAGGAAGAAAAAACAGCCAGTGCTGACTTAAGATATGAGATTTTGTTGACCATTCAATTATGTGTTTTGCAGTAAGTAAGTAATGACAGAAATATCCGATTTTGTCCTTATATGTGCTTTCAGTCTTGGCACTTGTGATGTGCAAACACCATCTGCGAGATTGTCTCGCACCCTCTGGCCGAAAAGTGTTGGGAAAAAGGTAAACAGGGGTCAAGTTAAAATTGAAAAAATAATGAGAAATGGAATTCTGGGCTGTATTTTGTGTTAGAAATTATTTTAAAGATAAAATCAGCACATATCAAGACTAAAAAGTTTGTGAGGCTTACTACTGCGTAATTACCAGTATACTAATTTACAACCCACCCCATAGGAAATATTTTGAATAAGAAGCCACAGTTTCAGCAGGGGATCGAAACTCATCGTTGTCTTCGTGCTTCAGTAGCTCGGAAAATCTGTGGTCAACTTGTGATTCGGCTGAATGGGATGCAGAGGTCTGCGTCTAAGGTATGCCTAATTTAAAGCGACTGCGTCCTTCGTTCATGAAGAATTTATGTTTTAATCTAGGGTCATTTTGTACATAAACCAATGGCACTTTCTCTTTACTTGGTGGTGTGGCAACCTTGATGGGTATAGTTAGGATACCCATCTTGTTACAGACATGTAAAATCTGATTTTTGATTATTTTTTAGATTTTATTTGACTTTGCAAATCCTGATGGTGCCTTTAATTTTCCTTTGACCTGAGATGGGTACTCACCCCCCGCGACCTTTTTTGCGACTTGTCAATTGTTAACCAAAAGTTCTCTAATTGGTAATGATTAATTTTCCTTAAGGAAAGGCTGACTCGGAGATTTCGAAATATATTTGTTTTGTGTAGTAGTTAAATATAGTCCACTAGAACTAAAAAGATACTCACCTCAAATATTCCAAAGTAAAGATGAATCGATTTTTTCATGCAATACACATTGATGTACAGTCTATAACAGTGCTAGGATACCGTGTATATCAAAAAATTTCCGGATCCAGATTTTTAAAAAAACAAAAGTTGTGATGTTTTTCTAGGAAGAATTTAGAAGATTTGAGCTTAGTTATTTTCACACCGTGAGTATTTATAATGGAAAGCATTAAGTATATGCAAAAAGCAGAATTTGGTTGAAAATTGAGGGCGCTCCACTCCCCGGGAATTTCTGAGTCAGCCTTAAAAAAAAAACCTGAATATCGGTATTATGAACAATGTTTTTCTCACGTAGAAACAGGAGAGTGACAGACACTAGCCCCACCACTGATGCACCAACTCCATGAGTTCCTAAATAACGACTGCCGTGGTGAGCAAAGTACTTGATTGACAGCTGCACAGAATTCGGCTCCTCCTCTCCCCGCTTACATCGTATATCTAGGTTTGTTGTTTTATATTATGCTCATGGTACAAAAGGAATCACACCACTAATAACTCCCCATAGACTTGGTGTACAAATGACTCGTCTCACCAAATGTCAATTTCCCTTGGATCTAAGCGACTGGTTATTTCAAAAACTGGATTTTTTTGAAAAGGAGAGTAGGACCTGCCTCTTCAAACCAAATGAAAAAGTCATCCGATAAGCTGTTTTTTTTTTGAGCTACAAAGCCCTCGAAAGATTTGCACATGTTTTGCATGGTCCACGGCCTAGTTGAAATGTTACTAGAATTAAAAAATTGGCAAGTTTTCCCCAACCTCAGAAATATACAAAATGGCACAGACAAAATTTTTTACCACCCAGGAAATTGGTTTGTTTTACTTGTCCACACATTATGATTAATTTCAAACACAACTTAACAACATTTTTGACTCTTCATTTTAGGAAGGGCCATCTTCCGGATGCCAACACTGTCTCGTCACTGACACCATCGTCTGCTACCCTAGGTTTTTGTGGTGTGATTCCAACAATGCTCTCATCATTCGGAGTTACAAGAATGGACATAATTCCCTGCTTTAATTTAGAACTGTATAAATCAATACTAGAACTTCAGCTTGAATTTGGGCGTCAAAAGTAGGACCGGGTTATAGCTAGCTTTCTCACAAACAAGGTGACGTTTCGTTCAACAAAAACTCTTGTTACACAATGTCTTAGACAAGCAGTTTTTCTTTCTCTCCACCAAAAGGAGAATGGATTACATAACAATTATTATCTGCTGGGAAAATATAGAATCTCTGACACAAAAACAACCATGTTTTAAAACTGAGTTTTTTTCCTTGGTGTGATCTAGGCCTAAGACTTAGACTCCTATTGTTCTTACTACTCAGAAGACAGAGCTAAGAACTCAGTACCCCTGTGGTGTGTCAAAGATACCTGGTTCAAATCCGGAGGGAGCACATGGTTTTTTTTAGAGTTTACATGGCTCCGCCTCAACTCCCTAGGCCTATTTAGAAAACCCAATAGTCTGGGGAGGAGTCTCCATTTGTTCACTTTTGTTTGGACCCAGAGGGGCTACTTAATCAGAAAACCTCTTATCCCTCCTGTGGTAAGAATTGTATTGCCTAGCCAGTATAGTTTCCATGATATTTTGCTTCTGACATGCAATGCTGAAATAAAATACATAATGGACCACTGTTTTCTCGTGTTTATTTTGTGATTTTGATGTAACGGCAAAAATAAACGAGAGCATACAGGTGCGTGACTTCCTCCAGTGGTATGGTGGTGAGTGTGCAAGAGATTTGAGATGAAACCACTTATAGGAACAAGCAATAAATGGAATGGCGTGCTTAAGTTGATAATTCCCATATCCTAACGTCCCTACCTGTACACAGTTAATTGACACATAGATCTAACAAGAAAAATAATACAACCCTCTTTTTGCGTGATTGCCAGGTAGGTATTTTTTTTTCGAAAAGGTGTTATTTTTCTTTAAGTGGAAATAGGCCTATAGCCAGTGTGAATGTGATTTAAGCAAACAAAAAACAAGTGATCCAGTAGGTAGTCCAAAAACCTAAATGTAAAATGATTTTATTTTTAATTAAAAACTCCAACCTGATATAATGGTCAGAATGGTCAGAGTTAAACCCTGATCTATGTATGAAGCTACATTGCATTGATAGACATTGCCATTTTAATTACCGAGCATGATACAGAAGGGTCCCTTTTTCTACTCTGATTTATCAAAACAACATATTGGCCTGCCCCCCCAAAAACGTATCTGGAATGTGGTTGATAACAGCGAACTTTGAAAGAGCTTTAATGTTATACCTCTACCAGCTTTGCACTATTTTAGAAGTTGTGTTGCATTAAAAAAACTAGAATTTCGAGTTTCACGGCTTTCACGCTCACTATATAAACAGAATTTATAAGCTGTGGGCTCCATGACCTTTGACATTCTTGGCAATGACTTTGACACTCATCAACATATGAGGATCCCATGGTGCAAATAATGCCAGAAGTGGGGTTCCATTTGAACTTAACTTTTCAATGTAGGCAATTTTACTTTTATTCCGATTTTTACAACTGACCTCACAGGACCTTGACCTTGGTACATTGACCTTTGCATCATAATATGTACAGACCCCATGGTGCATCTTGACAAGACGTTTGGTTCCAATGGAACTTAATTTTCAATTGAGGTCAATTGTACAAAAAAACAATTTAGGGACACACACACACAATTTGACCACATGCTTCTTGAGTTGGCGATAGTGTGGAACTTGCCTTGATTGGTCATGAGATGCAATAAATCCCTGATTATAAACCTAAAACCTGTTTTTCCATTACTTTGAAACTGACCCTGAAAACCCCGGATTCACCTTCCTGTAAGATACCAACTATACCACTCCTCAACCACCGACTCCCCACCAAATTCAACCATTTAGGCCCTACTTTCAACCTGTACAAACCAGCGATTCATGAAAAAGATTATTCACTGAGCCTGTCAAAATGAAGTAAAATTTGTCTGCACTGGATCTCCTGCAACTTGCCCTGGGTATTTTCAATTGTGGATTTCTTATGGGGGGAGGTCAGAAGATCGGCTCGATTTGGGCAATTGGGGATTTGCAAATGGTCATTTCAGGGAATTCTTGCATGTATTTTCATGGCAGCCTCGGTCTCAGTAACATGACCAAAATCACCTTTTAAATATTCTTTTAATACATCTTAGTAATTCATAATTTAAGGGAAAAAAAGATTGAGTTTCAAAATCCTTCAGGGTTAGTGGATTAATCCCGCTGCAAAAATAGTGTAATTTCCAATAACATCATTTACGATTCCAATATTCGTGACCAGGCCTAGCCTTAAGTCAAGTCTGTGTGTGATCGTTTGATATAGGTAAGAGCGCCCTCCTACCCATTACCGTTAAGTCTTTGAATAAGACTAGCACTCGGGTTAGGCGGAAGTTGATGCCATTATGTTGCTGTTAGGTTGGGCATGTCCACCCAGCTTCCTTATAAACCGACATGTATTGTTGTGTGTAATACCCAGTTAAATCCCAGTCTCAAGGTGAGTTACACTCAGCAGTCTTATATAGACTTACTTCGTAAGAGTAAAAAAAAACCTGTTTTCGGGCCGACCGACTCTGATTTTTCAGTTTTGCATAACTTTTTTTTAGTTTTCCAAAAATCATGTGTTTTTAGCCCAATTTTACATCAATTTGGCTCATTTTATTTAGAAAATTTGTAAAAATCTTCTTTTTCTCTGGATTTTTAAGGATTTTGGGGGCTATTATTAGGTCAATTTAACCTCCAGAAAAGAAAGAAAAAAAAATCGCCCGACCGACCCTACTAGAAAGGGTCAGCTCGCCCGTAAAACCGGTTTTCTTTTTCTACCTTGCAAACATCCGGAAAGTGTCAGTTAAGAGGCCAATGTGAAGTTTTTCAGCTTGTCAGTTGCTCTATTGGTCACCCAAAAGTTTGAACTTGGAGTTGGTTTCGCTGTTGATATCCATAGAGTCGCGGTAAGCCGTCCCAAGTTGAAGCGCCCAATTGGGTACAACTCGCAGGTTTGGCAACACTGGATGATCTGCAGCACGGGTGGTCAGATGGTTGAATGACCATCGCAGCGACCGCAAATACCGAAGGTTTAGCAATGCCGCCTTCTGATTGGCCAATTCCTAACGAGGAGCAAGCATAACGAAAACAGCTTTTTTTGTCAGTGGGCAAATTAGTTTTCTATCGATTCCCTTCATAAAACTTGGTTTTATTCTCACCAGAGCTAAAAATGCATAAAAATTGGGAGGTTTTCTGAAAATTTGCATCTATGAATATAAAACTTAAGACAGAGGAAAAGAAAATTGATACACATATCATGCTCTCAAATATAATGCCAAACATTTTACCAAATTTAGAAAAGGTCAAAGACAGAGCAGTCACATTATTGATGTAAAAACAGAGTTAATCCCACAATGGAGAAACCTTAAGTTTCTACAATCACAAAATAAAGATAAAATAGTTTCAGGAAGTTCATTGCAACAATTTGGGGAATCAGCTCTGCCAATTCTGTTTAAGAATTGATTAGTACAAATAGCTCTGTGAACAAATTTAAAATAAAAGGACCTTAACTTAGTTTCAATAATACAAGTAAAATTGCTCTTGTGAACATGATTCCAATTAGTATCTTCAATAATACAAGTAAAATTGCTCTTGTGAACATGATTCCAATTAGTATCTTCAATAATACAAGTAATATTGCTCTTGTGAACATGATTCCAATTAGTATCTTCAAGAACATCATGAGAATCAATCCATTTATTTTTGACTTCAACTGGGGCCAAATCTCTCAGAATTGAATGCGCATATCTAGGAACTTTGAGAAGTGAAGCAGAAATAGTCTCAAAAACGTTCACTTGAATGTTATTTGGGTTTTGAAACCAATCCAGAGAAATACTATTGATTAGAAAACCATACTTTCTCCTGTCTTTAATAGAAATATCATATTCAATGACCAGATCCTCAAAAGTCTTAATAAAATTGAAATCTCTATCAAGATCTGACAAAGTTTGAATCCCTTTTTCATTCCACAGGGGGTAAAAGAATTTGTTTTTAGGCGAATGTTCTTGTTCCACCAAATTTCATCCTGAAGATGGAAGTCAGACCAATGTAATTTTTCCTTCATTCTACTTCTGTACAAATACTACAATAGTTTCAGCTAGTTGACAATTGGAAAGAGTATTTGAAATTGAATCTGTACTAGCATCCGACCTCATCAAAACTGTGTAATCTGGATTGAAATCAGGAAGAACAGACATTTTAAGGGATTACTAAAACCTAAACTTGTTACAAACAAACACAAATCTGCTTTTTGATGATTTGTTTTTATTTTCTGGTTGAGCGAGTCACTGATAGTGCCTTTAACCCTCCAGTCTGAGTGATATGGCATTTATTCCACAATTAATGACCGATTTTTATGACACTTTGTTTGAAGAGGTAAAATGAAGGGACGTGGATGGATCAGGTTGAATGTCAATCTATTCAGAAAAGGAACAATTGTCATTTCTCCTACAAGGACCTATTGGTAATATATATAATATTAATATATATACTTTGATTACCACCAAATAGGCGGGAATTATTCGGTTGTTATTGTTCCGCGCGTAAAGTAAACCTAATGTACTCAAGCGTTTGCACAGAATTGTGTGCGCCACGCATAATATACACTCTGTGTCTATTGCGTTGCCTTGCGCCTACATTATTCCATATCAGTTCGCACTGTTATGAGGCCCACCTATTTGGTGGTAATCAAAGTATAGATGGTATGGTATGTCAATGAAGCAGTTCCCATCACATTTTTTGTCAAAATTGATTTTCTTGCTATTTTAAGGACTCAATATGGATGATGGGGTTCACATTTTCAGACTGCTTTCCCCTTCTACAGGGGAAGGGGGAAACTGTTAGTACAGGAGAAAATTTTGAATCATCAAATTGTGTTTTAATGCACATAACATGTTCGTCTCCTTAAAAGTGCAACGAGAGATTTCACATAACAGGTGTCCCTAAAAAATCAAAATTACTGATTTTTGCCCTGATGTAAAGCTTTCCATCAAAAATAATCCCATCTGAAAGGATTAAGCGGAGAAATGTTTCTTTGGTACAAAAATTTTGACATTTCTAATTTTGTATAGGAGCATATACGAAATTCAGCCTATGTTTTATATTGAAATATAAGCAAATTAGAATCACCTTTTTTCTCTCTTTTAAGGCATTTTTGTAGACATATACAAGATAAGAAATCTATTGAGTGTCTAGTCTATATGAAATTACTATTATGACACAATATTTGAGTGCCTCAAAAATCTCTCGTTACACCTTTAATAGGATTTGAAAAAGTGTATATGTTTGCCTGGGTTCCAACCCAGAGGGCATTTTGTTTGAACCAATCCCATAATGCATTGTAATGTGCCTATCTGTACTGTACTAAACACATGTCAGTACTAAGGGATAAAAAGTGTTCAAGAAGATATAGAACCACAAGACATTCCATGATCTTGCAAAAAAAATTCCTAAGAACAAACCTGTGGGCTAAAATGTGTAAATGTCAGGGTTTTTACATGTTTCGATTAGGATTTTTGTGGGATCACATGACTTATTTGAGGTGAATTTCCCAAAATGGTGCATCATTGTGGGATGGATTTAATACACCCTCTGGTTCCAACCTTTAGTTAAAGTGGTATAGCTCCATAATGGAATCACACCACTAAATAACTCCCCATAGACTTGTGTACAAAATGACCTCTCACCAAACGTCAATTTCTCAGCTATAAAGCGACTGGTTATGTCAAAACTGGATTTTTGGGGAAGATTAGGACCATACCTCTTCAACAAAAATGAAAAAGTCATATGATGAAGGCTGATTTTTTGAGTTACAGAGCATCGAAAAATTTGGCTGTTTTCAAAACGTCCACGCCTAGTTTAATGTTAATATAAATTAAAATTTCAGTTTCCCCAAACCCTCAGAAATTACACAAAAATGGCACAAAATATTTACCACCCAAATGGTTTGTTATTAGTCCACACATTATGATTAATTTCAAATTTCATTTAAAGACACAATTTATCAACATTTTGTGACTCTTCATTTAGGCAAGGGCCATATTTGGGACGCCAACACTGTCTCAACAGTCAACACTGACGTCGTCTGCTACACCTAGTTTATTTAGTGGTGTGATTCCTAATGGTTCAAGATCATCCTGGGGTAAGATTTACCTGATGCTCAGATTTTGCTGAAAATGGTGACAAGTTGTTTGTATTGTCTCATAAGATCCCAAAAATTTTACAGTGTGTGGCATTTGGTTGGATAATTAAATGGCAAAATGTATCACAGGTTTACATGGTCTATAGGGGTCACCAAGACATTCCCTGGATGTTGCAATGGTGATATCAACAAATCAGTTAAAATGCATTTCCTGCTTCAGTATGACAAGAGGAATCATTTGACACCATGCACTTTCAACAACATCGGAGCATTTACCCCAGAATATACATGTGTAAATGTGTTGGTCAGAACCTAGACACAATGTTTTTTTAATCTTCTCAACAACATGGATATATTAGTGTATATTTGTGATGCGATCTGGGAAAACCCGCCCCATGGTGGGAAATTTATATTTTGAGTTTTTACTATCACTGCAGAGTTTGAAATATTAAGTTTCCGTAACTGTTTACTTCTTTCTTCTTTGATACATCAAAATTTATGCCTTGTACAATCTGATAAAAAATAAAGTACAATATAACAGATTTTAAGCTATTTTCTTTATTTTTTCAAAACTGTCCTGTGCAACATGTGGCGGGTTTTCCCAGATCACATCACATTTTAGCATAATTTACCCCTGTACTAACACCCCTTACAATAGAGAACCAAGGGTCTGAAAAATTTGACCCCATCAATTTCTGACAGTCTAGGCCCTATTGAAACCAAACAGCGACACAATCAATTTTAGCATGAAATCCTACGCGAGTACACACCGTACCACATTAATAGCCTCAATCCTAGGACCCCAGATTTCACCATAAGTCGTCAAAATACTGGTGTCTGAAGCTACTATTTTGTGTCATCTGCGAAGGAAGTGGCACATAGGAATTGCGTGTATCTGTTAGTGGTAAAAATGTTGACCCAAATGTTAAAGCAATAACGGCACATTTTTTGAAGAACGCCACCAATTTTCAAAATTTGAGATTTTTGCAAAGTTGCGTTAATAATTGTCTAGTAAACTATACCCATGAGTGGTAATGCTCAAAAATGCGTATTCGTCATACAAGAAGTGATTTTGAAATTAGAATTGGGATCCCTGATTGCAATTTAATGGCGGAGCTCAAAACACCAAATTTATGATGAAATGGCGTCACCTGACATCACCTCACGAGAACGATCTCTAACTTGACTTGCCTGAACCGATGGAACAACTAATGGATGAGCGTAGACACGTATAGTGCAATTTCACGGCTATTTCATATTGGAAGGACGTTTCCAGCCGCCGTTGAATTATTATCGGAGATCTCCGATATTAATTATTCTAATTACAAAATTCCTTCTTTTGGGACACAGAGTTTTGAGCAATACCATTCACTGGTATTGTTTACTAGTCTATTACCAATGCAACTGACTGTGCAAAAATCTCAAAATATCGACACCCTTAAAAATGTGCTATTATTGCTTTAACCCTTAACATTTGCTTGCTGTTTCCACATTTTATGACACTTGGATACAATGCTATGGTCCTTGGGCAGTGTCCCACATTGGTGACCTCATATGACCTTTGACCAAACTAGTTTTTGTCAAGACCGCTTTTTCATACATAAGAATTTC